>JAKUCM010000250.1:0-54372 GCA_023374145.1 Lepidium sativum | reverse complement strand
GAGAGAGAGATGTCACATAATAGTTGATATTAAATTATTGTTGTTGTTACTTGTTATTATGTTCATACGTGATATTAATTTTTTCAAATTAAATTATTAAAAAAAAAATTCTATATATATTCTATTTAACTTTAAAAAAAGATATAATCATTAAAAATAGTAGATAAAATATTAAACATCTTAACTATTAACTGGATCATTAATATTTAGGATTTCGCCAATAATCAAACAATCAAACCTTATATTATAATATTTTAGAATGATCAAATTAGTCAAAATTAGAAAAGTGATAACTATTAAAAGGAGATTTTTGTGTGTAATAAAATAGCATTTGTTAGTATATTCCTTTTCTATCACAAATATTTGTTATTGTTACAAAAAACACAAACAATAATTCGAACATTAAACAAAATTCATAAAATAAATAAATAAAATAATTTCAGAATAACATACCAATTTTAAAAATGTTTGATACTAATTTTGATGACTCGAATTATCAATAACTGATTTATAATAACCAACCATTTAAAAAAAAACTGGATTTGTTAAAGTAAAACTGTTTTAAAATTAATTTTATGTTAGTATATTCCTTTTTAATTACAATTTTTTGTTATTGTTATACAAAAAACACCAACAATAATTTAAACATTTATTGAAAATTCACCAAAAGTTTTGTGTTATCAATAACTAATTTAATATAATCAAGTTAGTTACCAATAATTATGTATCCTAAATGAATTTTTGAAAAAAAAAAATTAATTTCTGATTATCAATAATTAATTTAGTATAACCAACCATTTTCAAAACACTTTGGATCTTAAAACTAAAACTATTTTAAATTTAGCATTATGTTAGTTTATTCCTTTTTGTTACAATTTTATTTTATTGTTACACAAAAACACAAACAAATTCAAACATTATAGAAAGTTCACCAAATTTTTGGATTAGCAATAACTAACTTAGAACACCCACATCAAGAGATGCGGTGTGGGGGTTCTTTGGTGTGGATGGTTTTAGTATAACCAAATTAGTTACTAATAATTAATAACCTAAATAAATTTTTGAGATGTTTTTTAAAATAATTTAGGATTATCAATAACTATTTTTCTATAACCAACCATTTTTAAAATTTAAGATTTTTAAAATATAATTATTTTAAATTAGTATTATTTTCCTATATTAATTTTTAATAATAATTATGATAAAAATTTCAAAAATAAAAGAATATATACATTAAATATCGCCAATTAGGTTTAAATGTTTCCCAACCTCTATATAAGGTTGACGTGATATAAAATTACAATCAACAAAAAGCAAAAAAAGAATTCCATACCCAAAAATTGGTTCTATATTCTCCCGGTTCTTAAAGCATGCAGTCAATAATGAAAAATCAAAATCAACATCATTTACTCTAAAAAAATCTTTACAAAAGAGTATAATCAGTCAATTGAATTGTTTTTGCTTGATAAACAGGTAACTATTTGTTGTCAAAAAAAAAAAAGAAAACAGGTAAGTATTTTGGTATCAATCTTTTTCATACATTTGTATTATTTTATCAAAAATTTTATTTTAAAAAAGTATTTATTCTTTTTTAGGGTTTCAAAATTCATGCACCGGTAAAAAGAGAACTCTTTCAAATACTTGTAAGCATAATTTAGTTCATGCAAATTTTTATGTTATTTAAATTATACATCAAATTCATTATAAAATCTCTTAAGAATATCCTTATAGAGCTGTAAGAAGTAACAAATCAAACCAATTAGAATTTTGATATTAGAAGTACAAAAAAGCTTTCGCTAAGAGTAAAATTGTATACACATCGATAATCTTATGATCAACATAAATTGTAAAGTTTAATTTCAAAACTTAGTAATTAATATAAATTTTAAATATTATAAGACATATGATATACACCTAAATGTTTTATAAAATCTATGCATTGCACGAGCTTATTCCATATGTCAAATCTAACAATTCAAAATTTTGCAGTATCATATTATGTAAAGTTGGATTTCAAAACTTAATAATCGGCATGAATTTTAAATATTATCAAAAATATAATGTACATCCAAAATCCATGCATCGCACGGGTCCATTTCACATAACAAATCAAACGGTTTAAAATTTTGCAATATCATATGATGTAAAAGTTAGATTTCAAAGAATAATAATCAACATGAAATTTAAATACTATCAGAAATGTAATATATATCCAAAAAAAATCATAAAATGGGTCAATATCGTATTATATAAAGTTTAGTTTTAAAAGTTAGTAATCAACGGGACTCTTCACATGTTAAATCCAATGGTTCAAAATTTTGTTGTATTATATTATGTAAAGTTGGATTCCAAAACCTAGTAATCAATAGAAATTATAAATATTATGAAAAATGTAATATACATCGAAAAAATTCATAAAACACGTACATCATTCAGGTCCATTCCATATGTTAAATCCAACAGTTTAAAATTATGAAGTATCAAATCATGCAAAGTTTGATTTCAAAAATTAGTAATCAACATGAATTTTAAGTATATTCAGAAATGTAATATACATAAAAAAAATTATAAAACTCGTGCATTGCACAAGTTCATATCCTATTATATAATGTTAGATTTCAAAAGTTAGTAATTAATAGGACTCTTCTACATGTCAAATCCAACAGTTTAAAATATTATAGTATCATATTATGTAAAATTGGATTTCAAAATTTAGTTATCAATATGAATTTCAAATATTATCAAAAATGTAATATAAATTAAAAAACAAAATCATAAAATCTGTGCACGGCATGAATCCATTCCCACTCTTATATCCAATGGTTCAAAATTTTGCAGTATCAAATTATGTAAAGTTTGATTTCAAAAATTTGTAATCAACATGAATTTTAAGTATTATCAGAAATGTAATTTACATCAAAAAATCTCATAAAACTCGTGCGTCGCACGAGTTCATATCGTATTATATAATGTTAGATTTCAAAACCTAGTAACCAATGAGACTCTTCTATATGTCAAATCTAACAAAATATTGCAGTATTATATTATATAAACAGGTTTTCAAAAATTAGTAATCCATAGGAATTTTAAATATTATCAGATATGTAATATACATCATAAAAATTCATAACATCCATGCATCACACGAGTCTATTCCACATGTCAAAACCAATGGTTCAAAATTTTGTAGTATCAAATTAGTAATCAACACAAATTTTAAATATTATCAGAAATGTAATATACATCCAAAATTTTCATAAACCTCGTGCATCGCATGGGTCCATAACCTATTATATAAAGTTGAGTTTGAAAAATTAGTAATAATGATAATACATTATGATAATACATCCAAAATTTTCTTTCACATGTCAAATCAACAAGTTTTAAACTTTGCAGTATCATAATGTAAAGTTGATTTCAAAAATAATAAATCAACATAAATTTTAAATATTCTCTAAAATGTAATATACATCAAAATTTTTATAAAACCCTTACAATGCATGGTCAATTCCACATGTCAAATATAATGGTTCAAAATTTTACTGTAACGAATTACGTAAAGTTTAATTTCAAAAATTAAAAATCAACATGAATTTAGATATTATCAAAGATGTAATATACATCCAAAAAATTCATAAAACTCGTATCACACATGTCTATATCCTAATATATAAAGTTGAATTTTAAAAGTTAGTAATCAGTTAGACTGTTCTACATATTAAATCTAACTGTTTATTTTTTTAATGTCATATTATGTAAACTTTGATTTCAAAATGAGTTATCAATAAGAACTTTAAGTATTATCTAAAATGTAATGTAAATCAAAAAAATTATAAACAAGTGCATCGCACAGATCCATATATTATTATATAAAATTGGGTTTCAAAACTTAGTAATTAAAAGAACTGTTCCACATGTCAAATCCCACAGTCCGATATTTTGTAGTATCAAACTATGTAATTTTTGATTTTAAAAATTAGTAATCAACAGTTTTTAAATATTATCAGAAATATAATGTACATCTAAAAATTCATAAAACTCGTACATTGCATGGGATCATATTGTATTAATAAAGTTGTATTTCGAAAGCTAGTAATTAGACTCTTCCGCATTTCAAATCCAATAGTTTAAAATTTTGTAAAATCATATTATGTAAAGTTGGATTTAAAATTTAGTTACCCATATGAATTTTAAACATTATCAAAAATGTAGTATACATTGAAAATCATAAAGCCCGAGCATCGCACAAGTCCATCCAAAATGTCAAATCCATCGGTTTAAGATTCTGCAGTATCAAATTATGTAAAGTTTGATTTCAAAAATTAGTAATCAACATGAGTTTAAAATATTATTAAAAATATAATATACATCTGAAAAATTGCACGAGTCCATATCCTATTTTATAAATTTGGGTTTCAAAATTTATTAATTAGTAAGACTCTTCACCATGTTAAATCCAACGGTTGAAAATATTTTGCAATATCATATTATGTAAAGTTAAATTTTAAAAAGTATTAATTAATTCGAATTTTAAATTTTATCTGATATATAAGAGACATCAAAAAAATTCATAATATCCATGTATCGCACGTGTCAAAATTATACAATATCAAATTATGTAAAGTTTAATTCAAAATTTAGTAATCAACACAAATTTTAAATGTTAACAAAAATGTAATATAAATCCAAAAATTTCATAAAACCATTGCGTCGCACATATCTATATCTTATTATATAATGTTGGGTTCCAAATATTAGTAATCAATTAGTCTCTTCTGCATATCAAATCAAATGGTTCAAAAAATTTCAGTATGATATTATAAGTCAATATCTTATTATATAAAATTGGGTTTCAAAAGTTAGTAATCAACGAGACTCTTCCACATGCCAAATCTAATGATTCAAAATTTTATAGTATCATATTATGTAAAGTCTAATTTCAAAAATTAGTAATCATTATAAATTATAAATATTATCAAAAATGGAATATTCATCTAATAGAATTTATAAACTATATATTATTATATAAAGTTGGTTTTCAAAAGTTATAATCAATTGCACTTTTCTGCATATCAAATCCAACAGTTCAAAAATCTTTCAGTATCATAAAGTTTGATTAAAAAATTTAGTTATCAATTGAAATGTTAAATATTATCAAAAATGTAACATAATAAAAAAATCATGATTTTTTTGCATCATATATGTGTCCACATATCATATTATATAAAATTGGGTTTCATAAATTAGTAATCAAAGAAACTCTTGCACATGTCAAATCTAACGGTTGAAAATTTTATAGTATCATATTATGTAAATTTTAATTTCGAAAATAATAATCATTATGAATTTTAAATATTATCAAAAATGTAATATATATCTAAAAGGATTCATAAAATATATTTCAAAAATTAGTAATCAATAAAACTCTTATATATGTCAAATTTCGTAGTAAAATTAGATTTCAAAAATTATTAATCAACATCAATTTTAAATACTGTAAAAATGTAATATATATCAAATATATATATATATATATATATATATATAACCGATGTAGGACTGCGACTTTGGGTATTACGGGTCGGTTCGGGTCAAAAAATTTGGGTTTCAGATAGTTTTTGGTTTTTGAAAACTGTCGATTTTAAATCGGGTCGGTTCGAATATCGGGTATTTCGGGTCAGATAGAAGAGAAGAAGAAGAGAAAAGAAGAAAAAAATGGAAGAAGGAGATCTGACCTGATCCAACCCGACTTGATACCTGAACCGAACCGACCCGATATCTGAATTCTAATTCTACTCTATTCCGAAATATCCGATTTCCATTTAACTAACCGATCCGATTTGTTAAATTTTTTGTTTGGGTCGGATCAAACAAATCGGGTCGGTTATAAATTCCATCCCCAAACCGATGTATTACAAAAATCCATATCTAATATCTAATAAATCTTTCAAAAAACTAAATCCGATTAAATTTGTAATAGTCAATCAAATTTAATATAGAAGATTTGACATCAAATTATATCATATTAGTTTTTTTTTTGTCAATGGCAGATTATATTGGGTCACAATTGGCCGGCCCAATAGCCAAATTCCTACATAGTGTAGATATGGGCCATAGTTTTCTATTATCACAAAAATTAGTATTTATATTATAAATATTGAATGTTATTTTAAAACTATAAAATTAATTATTAATTATATTTTGTCCTCGAGTGAAAGTTAAAATATAGTATAATATTTCAAATTCTCTATTCAGATTTTTCTAAGTCAAAATTTGCTTGGTTGTTTTATTTGCAAATTTTATAACAAATTTTTTTGAAAAGATAATTTTAGCTCATGTGTATAATTAAATACTATCAAACTTAGCAATGTTTTCATTGGTCTACTAATATTAAAATGGCATTACATGATGCATCACACAATTATAGTCAACAATTGACATATCTATGAACATTCTAAATCACGTCAAATAACATATGAATCACATCAAATAACATATAACATCACATAAGTTTTTTCTTTGTCAACGGCAATATTATAAAGTGCTAACTAGACAAACCAAAGTTCAGTACACTCAATTATAACCTGTCTTTCTAACAAACTTAGTAAGAGAATCAGTTTTATAGTTGAGATTCCGCGGAATAGTCGAAAGGAAGAAAAACGAAAAATGCCTCCATAACCGTACAAAATCTTCCTGGTAAGGGAGAAAAGCTGGCCATCTCCCCGTACAACTAAGAATCTGCACCGCCGTCTCACAATCCGTCGACACCTTAACCTCCAAGGCATGAATAGCTATCAGTGACTCCATGGCCCAAAGAATGGCTTCGACCTCTGCATGCAACGATGATAAACTGCGGTTGACGCTACCAGCACCCGAACAAGACCCCTCCACCGAATCTCGAAAGCTGAACCACCCTAATCCTGTTAATTGGTCCGTCATCTTCCAGGAAGCGTCCACCAGACATCTGAAGCCAGTGAACCCGGAATAGGTTGTAGAAGGAAAGATCCATGAGGATCTCTGTGTCCTTGTAATGCTCAAATGCCAAACCTGTTGAACCAATGGTTGTGACCGAATATCAGACCATTCTCTAAATTTTGCCATCAACCTAGAAATAATGGTGCGAGGGTCAGTATCTGTGTTTGAAAAACAAAATTCGTTTCTCGCCTTCCAAATGTTCCAAATCATCCACGGAAAGTATTGGTGATGCCCCGTATCAGGTAATCTCCAAAACAAATAATCCAAATTATACCAGACAGAATCCCCTGGAAAAATATGTATCGCTGAAGGGATATTTGATAGGGCCCATGTCTGAAGCGCTAAAGGACACTGGAAAAGAACATGAGAAATAGTCTCTATGTCGGCTCCACATCTTGAGCACTCCATATTGCATCTAACCCCTCTGTGAATTAGATTCTGATTTACAGCAACACTACCTGACAAAATCTGCCACAAGAAATGCCGTATTTTATTTGGGGCTCGTAACTTCCACAACTTCTCATATAAGGCCTGAAAATTTGGGCCTCTACAGCCATGCACGTAGGTCGAGCTAGTCGTCTGAGCAAGGTACCCGGACTTAACAGTGTATTTTCCCGTCCTTGTATAATGCCATCCCCAATAATCTGGACGTGTCAGCTTTGGGATATGAATACCTAATATATATCGGACATTAATAGGATCAAAATATTGACGAACCAATACCTCCTTCCAAGAACCCGAACGGTGATCAATAAACTGATATACCGTCAACTCAGGAAACAAGGAGAGTGCTATCTGTCTTGCCGGCCGAGGTACGCTATCTGGAATCCATGGGTCTAACCATACCCTTGTGGTCTTACCATCCCCTATTCGTCTAATGCCCCCTTTTGCAACCAGGGACCGTGCAGACAAAATACTTCACCAACCATAAGACGAGTTAGCCCTAGGTTTGACCGCTAGTGGACAAGTATCCTTGAAATAACGACCTCTCAGGACCCTAGCCAACAGTGACTCTGGGGAATCCAAAAGACGCCAAAACTGTTTCACTAATAAGGCTGAGTTAAAATCCTCTAGCACCCGAAACCTAATCCTCCTTCAGATTTTGGTTTACACACCGATAACCATTTCTTCCAATGAATACCCTTCTTAGTTTGGGAATTAGACCACCAAAAGTCCGCAATAGCCGAGTTCAACTGACAAACTATCAACTTGGGGAGTCTGTAACAAGACATCACGTATGTAGGAAAAGTTGTCAAGACTTATTTAATTAAGACCTCCTTGCCCGCTCTCGATAGAAACTTTGAGGACCAGCTATTTATTCTTGCTGTTAGTTTGTCACGAACATAAGCGAAAACTTTCGTTTTTGCTCCTCCAATATTTTCAGGTAATCCTAAATAAGAATCCACACCTCCCACATTATGTATCCCAAGTGACTGGTGTAATTCTAATTTCACAAGAGCAGAGACTCCCTGACCAAACTGAATAGACGACTTCTGAAAATTTATTTGTCCAGAAATCCGCTCATATTCCGTAAGGATACTCAAAATTTGTTGTGATTCTTCTTTTGTAGCTTTACAGAAAAAAAGGCTATCATTAGCAAATAGCAGGTGTGTCATTGCCGGACTACTCCGCGCAATGGAAATCCCAGTCAATAACCTCTCTGTTCCACATCTCGTAATCAAGAGATGATCACTTCGGTACATAGAGTAAAAATATAAGGCGATATAGGATCACGCTGCCGCAACCCTCGTTGAGGTCTTATATGACCCCCTGGGGCTCCATTCAATAAAACCGAATATTCTACACTTGTGATGCAAAACATAATACACTTGTTCCATGCTTCACAAAAACCCAATTTCCGTAACAAAATCGTTACAAAATTCCATTCAACACGATCATAAGCCTTACTCATATCCGACTTAATTGCTATATATTTACCCCTTATCGCTCTATTAGTGCGTAAGACATGAAACATCTCCTGCGCTATCAAAATATTGTCTGGGATATTACGCCCAGCTACAAATGCTGATTGTGTCTCCGAAACTAATTTAGGTAGCCCCCTTCGAAGTCGAAGACACATCACCTGAGATATGATCTTATATACCACATTACATCGACTAATTGGTCGAAACTCTGACATCCTCGTCGGACGTGAAACTTTTGGAATAAGACAAATATTGGTTTTATTTAAACACCACTCAAATGAACCTGTCGCAAAAAATTATTAACCACAGTAACTAAGTCAACGTGTATGATCTCCCACGCCTCCTGAAAAAATAACGTTGTCATCCCGTCTGGCCCCGGTGCTTTACTAGGATCCATCGAGAATAAAGCTTGACGATCCTCCTCATGAGAAGCTCGCCGCATCAAAATATGGTTATCCATGTCTGTTATCTTTGACTCAAGATCATCCAAAACTACAGTGGAATCTCCATTACTAAAGAAAAGTGTCGAGAAGTAATTTGTTGCCTCTCTAATAATGTCATCCTCCTTGGTAACACAAACACCATCATTCGAATAAATTCCTATTATCCGATTACTGGCTCGTGTTGCTTTGTTTGGGCATGAAAATATTTAGTATTTTCATCTCCTTCTCTTAGCCATTTGTTTCTAATTTTCGGTTTCCTGTAAGCCTCTTCTTCCGCATAAGCGGTCCGGAGATCGAATTGCAATTGCAGTAAACGATCCGGATCCGAAGGCCCATTAGTCTTTAGATTTTCCATTTCGTGTTTTAACCTGTAATTTTTAGTTTTCCAGGTTCTATATTGGTATTTCTCCAATGTGAAATTTCACGTCGACACGCTCGCAACTTCTTATCAACAGTTAGCCGTCCCTGTCAAGAACAAGCCTTCCAACTCTTGCAAATAGTGTCCATAAGTCCGATTTTCCAATCCACCGGTTATCAAAAATAAATTGACGTTTCCGAGATACCGTATAATCCGAGAACTGACCTAAAATCGGACGATGGTCTGACCCTATCATTTCTAGATATTCAACTTCTGAATTAGGAAAGAGATCATGCCACTCACCATTCCCAAAAGATTTATCTAAAATACATCGTACTATACGTTCTGTCGGACACCCCGCAAGGACCATATATTCCCAATCTTCGGGAAATCGATCAGACCACAATCCCGCAACATCTGGTTAAAAGCGCCAAATTTCGATACTGGTCTAATGGAACCACCTAATTTTTCATGGTTCCCAGAGAAGTTATTAAAATCACCTGTTACTAACCAAGGCTCTAAACGTTGGGTACCTAGTCTTGTTAACCGTTCCCAGACATAATCCCATTTTTGCTGAACCGGTTCACCATATATAAACGTAATGAAAGCTTTTGTTCCATTGAGTTCAGTTGTTATGTCAATCATGTTTTTATCTTTATAGTTGATGATAACATTCATATAATCTTTGTATAATAATGCTAAACCTCCACTTGTACCAATCAGTTCAACTGTGGATAACATACTATACCCAAGATGACACTGTAGTTTTTTTCCAAAAAAATCACATTGTTCTTAGTCTCAGAAAGCAATAAAAATTCAGGTTTATAACGCTTCCAAATGTCTCTCAAATAACCAATAGTGATTTTGTTGCCTAATCCTTGGCAATTCCAACACAAAACATTAATCATATTATTTAGAATTTCATTGGAGTTATGTCCCTACCGTTTCCTAAATTTAGACCTTTAACTTTCCCTACCAGGTCCCAAAATATAGGCATACGAAACAAAAAGGTATCCACATATTGGTTCTGGGGATTCAAACGTCCCATCAAACCTTTGAGGATCTAGCAAGTAATGCAGTGGTATCTATCTTAGGAATCTTAATTCTGATTCCTTTAATTGGCAACGAAGACATTGTTTCTAACCTATTAGACAACCTACCCCAATAATGTTGAGATATAACTAATCTAAAACAATGTAATAACCAATGAATAATTCTGCAACTCATTGTTGTAGTATTTACAGACTTGAGTCGTGATGTGATATGATTTCCAAATCTTGCTCAAAATTGTCCTCAATATTAGATCTTATCTTATTACTTTTAAATTTAAAAGTATCATTAAATCTTAGCTTTACCAATTCTCTGTCGTTATCTTTAGATACACGAAATCTTGAACGAAATCTATACATATCGAATCGAATCTTCCAGAATTTAAAGAATCTATCCTCCACCTTACAAAACTGTGACGGTCGTTGCCTATAACAAACACTAATCTCTTGCTTAACTAAGATTCCAAGTCCGCGGATATCTTCAAGCGTCGTTACAGACCTCATCCAAGACTCCATCACCTTAGGCTCTCTCCGATGCACACTAGAGGGATCAATGGTACATGAATCGCTCTATGTAGCTAATTTATACTTGTGACACAATCACCAATCTCTCCAACCTGCACCTAACAACAAAATACAAGTAATCATTGTAATCAGAGAGTTATCACTTCTGAGCTGCATAACATGTATACATTCAGAGACATTTATTTTCCTAGTATGTTCATGTGTAATTTTAACGAACATCCAATAAATCCCGCAAGACAATGACAAACAATGAGACGTAAATTGGATCTTTAATTGATGTAATGTAACAACTAAGAGAATCCCTCCTTGACCTATAACATGGTCAGCATCACTTATTTCCCAAAGTACAAATAGTTTCAACCATCTCAACACCAAAACCGCACATGAGCTCAGTAAATGGTCAACCTCGACAATTTTATTTATTTGTTTCCATATGCATTTATATATAAATTCAATAGGTTTCAAAAACAGCAAAGAACCTATGTTAGAACAATTGCTTCTCTGCATTATCTGTGATACCATCTTCACGGCATCGACCATTTTAAAAGTTTTACACAGAAACCTCCTCCCCTCATCAGAGATAAGAGGAAAGGCCTCCTTAATTTGGTCAGACCACATCTCCAGACCCCTTTCACTTTGCTTTTTCCTAAAGCATTTTGTGAAGGTCCTTTCAATGGTCGACCTTGGGCTCTCAAATCTCAGAATCTTTACGATCCAATCACCAACAACAGTAATGTTGTTATTGGCGAGGGGATCATTCCTCTGAGAATGTGAGTAGCCACTCCAAATTTCCCCATTTCGCTTAAACCCTAAGCTACTCTATTTACTAGAAACTAAAAATCCACAATGAGATTTAATTGCATAGACTAGGCAAAACCGACTAACCGCATGCTAAAAACACCGATTAAAGCACAAAGACTAAACCTCTAACCCGATCTGAAGCTAACAACAGAAATGTAAATGAACTTATCTGAAATTTAAGTGACCCTCCCCGCGAACACCGAAATACTCCTCCATAGAGACACCATCTCAAAGATCCTCTTCCATCGCCGATAATGAAACTCTTATTACTCTCTTTTTCCTCCGCCTCACGTCGCCTCTCGTCGCCTCGCCCGTCTCCACGAACCGCCTCTTTCTGAGCGTCGCCACCTGGATAGATCCCGTCCCCGAGATCCGCCTCCGCCGTCTCCGAAAGGCCGTCTTAACCCGCCGTGTCAAAAGCCCTCCAATCACCGCTTGAATCGCCGCTAGGATTTTTTCTTTAGGTCGACGAATTATCAACAAACGTCGACACATAAAAAATTTGGTGACTGGATCTTAAATATTATAATCATTAATTAAAGTTACAAATATGCTCGAATAGCTGTTTAACTATAAAGCGTGTTTTGGTGGTCTTTATTTTTTTAATTAACTTTATGGATAATTAATTATATCTGTTGAGTTAATTATATGTATCAATTTTACCGAAATAAAGTTAGCATTATTTCGTTAATTAATATTAAAAGTACTGATTTTTTATGGTCAACTAGATTACTTACTTTTAAATTTCGTTCTTACTATTGTAGATAGCGGGTTCGATCTTGATACCTTGAAGATTTGTAAAGTGATTACACACTACTGGACTACATGTTTTCGGCTATTAAAAATACTGATTAGATCATTATTTGATTAACTGATATAAATTTATATCTTTATATCGATTATTTTATAAATTAGATAAATCAGTATTAAATTATATAATTTTTAATTAATTAAGATAACAATAATAATATTGTTAGTTTTAAATAATATTAAATAATATATAATATATTATTTGTAAATATATCATTCTATATAAAATTATTTATTTAATATAATATAATATAAATAATACTATGTACATATGTTTATCGGATCCACACGTTTTGTAGTACACCTGTCAACATCTTTATTTATTAGGCTTTTTCGATTTTGTACCGATGAAATATACAATTTGGTCTTCTCAGAAATATTGTAATAAGTTAATGCACTGACTAGGTAAAAAAGAACTAATATTTATATCACCTTAAAATTGTTAGTCATTTTATTTGGTCATCTAAATCTAGACCATATTCAATTTTGGAAAGTAGGTATGGATTTCGATATATATTTCTCCTCGTTTAATAAATAAAGGAAATCAAAACATATATCACCTGCAAATGGCTCTTAGTCTAGTGACCGATGGTAAGTCCACTTAATGCAGCTCATTTGCATAATCAGGAATCGAGTTCCCCTGCCTACACTATGTAGGAATTTGGCTATTGGACCGGTCAGTTGTGGCCCAATTAATCTGCTGTTAACAAAAAAAAAAAAAACATATATCACCTAAACCATATAGTAACTATTCCGTCGCAAACATAGTTCTTTTTAGTTATTTTACACTGGTTTCCATTTTACAGATTTCCACTGAAATTAAATTTCCAACTATCTGTTTTTTTCTGAAACATAATTTGTATTTCGAAAAGACTATTCAGACAGATTCTCTACAACCTTAAATTTACAGATTTGGGTCATAAAGCCAAAATGATGACTTCCTCATTGGCACAACTCTCTCATGGCCAATTCTTCCATCTACAACTTCACGAACTTAGCTATGTAATGTTTAGTAGGACAACCTAAGAAGATCTATGACTACATGAAAACCATAATATTACCATAAATCACGCATATGTCATATATACATTAATCTATGTATAATCTAATTTTTATAATATAATATCTCTGAATATGTATGCATGTTGCTCCCTTTCCTATCTTTATTTCTTCTTTAGCTCTTTGTCTGGCTCATTATTTATTTATGTTTTTGGAATTTTTGAATCTGTTTATATTTCGCCGTTTCTGAATTGAACATAATAACCCCAAATCTCTTATGCTTAGAGATAGAGAAAAAGTACAAAATATATAGGTCCGTGCATTTATAATTAATTTCACTATAAAAAAGTCATAATATATTCTTATTAAAAACAATATCAAGATGATGATAAGATAAAATAGTAATAAATAATGGAAATGGGCGAAGTAGCTTTCAGTTCTAAGCCAACTCGTTACGCCTAATTAAAATAAAAGTCCCTTACTTTGCAAGTCATGTCGCACCATCCATATTCTCCAACCGTTTTAGTTTTTGGCCTTTTTACCCTAAATATCGCTATATATTACTATTATCATTATAAAATTTTAAACAAAAACAACAAATTGTTGTAGGAATCTTTTTTCTTGCTTGTTTTAGAAGAGATTCGAGGATTTATAGATTATTTTAGAGGATTTTCTTATATAAAATAATATTTTCTATGGAAAATGAGTTGGAGGATTGCCTTAAGAATAATATATTCGTTGGAACGAACCATGTTGCTTTCTTTGGACTTGGAATTAAATGAAGCTCGTCCAAAGGTGAAATGTGTGGATAATATATTTACCATTTCCGAGGAAGATTCTACTAACAGCTACATTTTTGCATTCACATTTTTATAAAAGATTGTTAAAAATAACAACTTCTAAAATCAATTTACAATTATGTTTTTCCTTTATATTTTTGTCAACAATTTACAATTTACAAATGTTAATCAGTTTACATGGCAAATGGCATTTGGCCTAATGACAGGTGGTAAGTCCACAAGAGACATGCGAATTTGCACATTCTGGGATCGAATCCCCCCACTTACATTTGCAACAACTTGGCTAATGGACCGACCATTTATGGCCTAATGTTGATTAAAAAAAAATCAATTTACATGATATTTTTCTTCTTCTTTCTAATAATTGACTTTTCATCAATTAAAACAAAAAAAAAACTAAAAACTCAAACCCAAAATTAATCATCCTCCTTCTTCTAAAATTCTCGTATCTCTTTCTTCGATCTCAGCTCTAATTCTGAAATCGCTTTGTGTGTTGGGCTCTTCTCCGGTGAATAGTCCTGATTTCTCTTGGATTTCTGATCTTCACAAGGCTAGCAATTCGATTGCTCCTTTGGATATTCCTATTAATTGCTCTGAAGGTATCATTTCCGCATCTGTTTCGGATGACATCTTTAAAGATTCGACTCCTCTCTAGGATTCTTTTGTTGGTGGACATTTTGTTGGTGGACATTTTGTTGGTGATACTCCTCACATAGGAACAGTTCATGCAGCAGTTAATCGGCTTTGGCAATCTTCAAAAAAAGGATCTTAAAATTGATGCCAATTTTGTTTCTCTACTTCTGTTCTCTTCCAGATTCTTGATGCTATTGTTCGTAAACGTGTTTTGCGTCTGGCATGTTGGTGATATTCTATTAGTGGTTTGTGATTGGACTCCTGAAACTACTACTTATAGAGATATGGAAATATACAATTTCCAATTTCTTAGGATATATCTTGTAAATCTTATTAGGTTAAGTTAGTTGTGTATATATACGTAATCCTAATCATTAATGAAGAATAACTTTTGCAAATACTCTCTTTTATGGTATCAGAGCGAATCGAAAGTTTAACCTCATTTTTCTTTCACGCCACCGCCACCATTTTTACTTCTCTTCTACGAAACCTTACTTCTTCTTCTTTTTTAACCATGTCGCAAGACTCTCCTGTTTCTTCTATACCTTCTACCTCCTCTACTCCTTCTCCTTACATTATCTATCACTGGATGTTTGATTACTCCTATTGTTCTTCGTGGTGACAACTATACTGAATGGGTTATAGAGTTATCTAACATTTCACAGGCTAAGCAGAAGATCAGTTTTATTGATGGTTCGATTACCAAGCCAACAACGGAGCATGATCTCTCTCAATGGATCGCCGTGAATTCTCTAATTGTGGGATGGACCCAAACTTCTATTGATTATACTCTCCGTTCTACTAACCCCCATGTCCCTAATGCTTACACACTGGATTTCTATTTCTGAAAGATTCTCTGTGAAAAGTGGTGTTAAAAGGCATATTGTTGAGAATAATATCATGAATTGCAGGCAAGGAGGACAATCTGTGAATGAGTATTTTGGTCGTTTATCAAAGCTGTGGGAGTAATTGCAAGACCTCAAGAATTCACGTGCTTGTACCTATGAGGCTGCAACAGATATTGAAAAGGAACGAGAGGATGCTCGAGTACACAAATTCTTGTTTGGTCTTGATGATTCTCACTTCTCCTCCATTCGCTCACAAATTATTTATGAAGACGATTTACCCAATCTTAATACCGTTTACTCTAGTCATTCGGGATGAACAACATCTTCTTACTGTGTGTCACAAGGACTCCACCGTTGATGTTGTAGATTCTTCGGTCACGTCTGAACCTCTTTCTTCTATGGTTGCTGTTGTCAATGCTACTAGACCTCGAGATACACCAAACTACTGCAATCACTACAATCGCAAAGGCTATGACGTGAGTGAGTGCTTTCTTCTTCATGGGTTTCCAGATTGCTATCTCAAACAGTAACAATAACAATATGCTACTTCTCGTGGTTTGTCGAATTCCCGAGGCAGAGGTGGTCGTGCTTCCAGTTCACGTGGACGTGGTGGGAAAGCCAATGCAACTCGTGCTCTTTCACAACCATCTTCTTCTTCTACTTTACCTACCTCCGAACAAGTTGCTCAACTCATTAATCTACTTCAGGGACAAAATCTAAGTTTGACTACTAAGCAAGTTTTTGGTCAGACATTGCATACTGATGTTATTATTGATACTGGTGCATCACATCATATGACCGACAACAACTCTCTCCTTAAGGATATTGTTCCTATTGCTTCTTCATCTGTGACTTTTCCTAACGACAAATGGTCACAGGCTTCTCACATTGGCAAAATGCCATTACATGATGATTATTTACTCAAGGACATGCTTTATGTTCCAGATTTCAATTGCACTTTTCCGTTTCTAAATTGCTGAAAGAAACTAGAGGCATTGCTATATACACTGATACCTTATGCTTGTTGCATGATCGTTTTCATAGGACCCTAATTGGAGCCGGTGAAGAGAGAGATGGGGTGTACTACTTCACATAATTGACTGTTGCTTGCGCCAATCAAGCTGCATTGAGGTGTCCCCCCATATATTTTGTGGCATAGGAGGTTGGGTCATCCTTCTTTTATAATTCTGAATAATTTGCAATTATTCAATAAGATAGAAATTTATTTTCTAGTGAGGAGTCCTGTGTCATTTGTTTTAAAGCAAAACAAACTTGTTCTGTTTTTTTTTAGATTTAATTAATAAAGTTATTAAACCTTTTGCTTTGATTCATCCTGATGTTTGGGGTGAGTATAGGACACTTTTTACTTGCGGTCTCATGCAATTTGGGTATTTCTTATGCTAGAGAAGTCTGAAGTAGACAAGTTGCTCAAAAAATATTATTCCATGGCTAAAAGACAATTTGGGAAATTGGTCAAAACTATCTGGCACAGATAATGTACTGAATTCCTTGTCTTGTCCTTGTTTCTCAAAACAAACGGTATACTACATCAGACTTCGTGTGTAGACACTCCACAACAAAACGGACGTGTGAAGCATAAACATCGTCACATTCTAAATGTGGCACGGTCATGCCTCTTTCAATCAGGTTTACCTATTCGGTTTTGGGGTGAAAGTATTCTTGTTTATGCACATCTGATCAATAGAACTCTGACTCATATTCTCCATGGTCGTTCGCCTTATGAAATTTTGTATGGTAAACTGCTAGTTTATGATTATCTGCGTGTCTTCAGTTGTCTTTGTTATGCTCATCGGAGAGCCCGAGACAAAGAAAAGTTTTGTATGCACAGCTGAAGATGTTTGTTTGTATGCTATCCTTTAGGAAAAAAGGTTTGGAGGTTGTATGATATTGAGAAAGACAAATTTTTCTACAGTAGAGATGCAGTCTTCATGGAGGATACTTTCCCTTGTCTTTCCAATGATGATACGTCTGTTTCTATTTCTAATGGTCTTCTGGACTACAATTATGATGATTGGCTTCAGGTTTATTCTCCATCATCGACTACTTCTCTTCCACCGGGTTTGTTAGCAACGGATTCTACAAGACCGATTGCTTCATTAGGTGTTACATCTGATCGGGCAACATATGCTATACCTCTATCTTATTCTACGGTGATACCTGCTGCTATAGAACCACCATCGCTTGGTATACCTAAGATTCTTGGTCGTGGTCAACGTCCACGAAAACCATATGTTCTCCTCAAGGACATTATTACCAATAAAGTCAATCTTGTTTCCTCACCCTCTCTCCCCCTCACTTCTTCCTCATCAGATTCCTCTGTCACCGATCCATGTATTATCGCTTATCCTATTTCAAATTATGTGTCTGATCGTGCTTATTGTTCTTCCCATGGCAGCTGTCACCGTTGGATGTGAGCCACGTTCTTACAAAGAGGCTTCATAGGATCCTATTTGGACCGACTCAATGAAGGATGAACACTCTTCTCTTGTTGTCAACAGAACGTGGATTGACACTCGATTACCTCCTGTTAAGAAGGTGACTGGTTATAAGTGGGTATACAAGATTAAGTATCACTCTAATGGTCGCATATCTAGACACAAATCCATCTTGTTGCACTTGGAAATAAGCAAGTGGAAAGCGTTGATTACTATGGAACTGTTGCTCCGGTTGCTAAACCTTCTACTATAAGAGTTCTTCTAGATGTTGCTGCATCCAAACAATGGGAAGTTCTTCAAATGGATGTAAGTTATGCATTTCTACATGGTGATCTTGACGAGGAAGTATATATGAATCATCCTCCTGGTTTTGAGCCTTCCGATTCGACATTAGTTTGTCTCCTTAAGAAGTTTATTTATGGTTTAAAACAGGTACCGTGATGTTGGTTTTCAAAGCTAAACACTGCTTTGCTTTCCTACGGGTTTGTTCAAAGCAAAGCCGACTCATCTCATTTCTCTTTTACTCGTGGATAGACTGTTTTGCACATTCTTGTCTATGTGGATGATTTCGTCATTGCTTGTAATGATCTTTCTACGCTGCAGAAGTTTAAAACCTATCTTCACAAGTTCATTCATATGAAGGATCTCAGTAAACTCAAGTATTTCCTTAGTATTGAAGTTGCTGGGAATCAAGAAGGATTCTTTCTTACTCAACGCAAGTATGCGTTAGATATCATTACAGAGTGTGGACTTCTTGCCTCTAAACCTTCTTCACTTCCAATGGCTTTGAATCACAAGCTTTCTTATGCTGAAGGAGACACGCTTAGTGATCCTCAACCTTATCGTCGTTTCGTGGGTCGTTTGATATATATTCTTTTTACTCAACCAGAGCTCTCTTATTCTGTACACATAGTATCACAATTTATGCAAAAACTACTAGAAGCACATTGGCAGGCAGCGCTGAAAGTGGTTTGATATCTCAAGGGTTGTCCAGGACAAGGTATTCTACTACGTTGTAATGCAAATCTCAAGCTCACATCGTATTGCGATGCTGATTGGGGAGCTTGTCCTTTAACTCGTTGTTCGCTCAATGCATATATTATTATACTTGGTGGTTCTCCAATTTCTTGAAAAAAGAAGCAAGACACAATCTCCTTATCATCGGCTGAAGTTGAATATCGGTCGATGGCATATGCATTACGCGAGATCAAGTGGTTAAAAGAACTTCTCTCTACATTTGGTATTAATCATGAGGATTCAGTACCTCTTCATTGTGACGGCAAGTCTGAAATCTACATTGCCGCAAATCTAGTCTTTCATAAGTGAACAAAGCACATTGAAAGAGATTGTCATTTTGTACGAGATTCAGTTATCTCTAAGCTCATTACTACTCCTCATCTTTCTACACGTGATCAACTTGCAGATCTTCTCACTGAGTTTTTACCTACTCCGCAGTTTACTTATCTCCTCTCCAAGTTGGGGATTCAAGACATTTCACTGCCAACTTGAGGAGGGGTATAGAGATATGGAAATATACAATTTCCAATTTCTTAGGGATATATCTTGTAAATCTAATAAGGTTAAGTTACTTGTCTATATATATATATAATCCTAATCATTAATAAAGAATAACTTTTTCGAATACTCTTTCACTACTCAATTTCTTGATCTGACTTCAATTCCGATGCTGGTAGATTTATGGAAGGTTCTTAAACATCTTTCTCCTTCAAAGGTTTGAGCTTTCTTGCTAGTCATATTGGTACTCCAGTTAAGCTTCATCATACTACTGAAATGTGTATACGTTCTGACATTGCTCGTGTGTTGATTGAGGTGAATTTCTAGTTATCTTAACCTAAGCAGATTAATATTGCGGCTGGTAAGTTTCCAAGCTCTTGTGTTCCTATTTATTTTCCATTACTTCCTCCTCGTTGTGATACTTGTGGTAAGTGGGGTCATGTTGCAAAGCATTGTAGTTTTATTGTCCATGCTACTAAGTGTGTGGTTAATAATGTGGAAGTGCCCATTGTGATTTTTGCTTCTTCTGAGAATGTGGTTGATGCTCCTTTTGTGATATATGTTGATGATATTGGTAAGAGAATTGATTTAATTTCTTCTTCGGTTCCTAGTTCTTCTGTCCATGGTATTATTGATTCTTATGTTGTCGATTTTACTATGAATAGTTCTCCTGCTAGATCTGCGGATACTGTAATTGAGGCTCTTTTTGTACCTCATATTGTTGATACAGGTAAAGAGATTGTTTTATATTCTCATGTTGTAAGCATCTCTCCTGTTGTTACTAATGCATTTCTTCAGGATGTTGGTGCTTCTATTTCTACCTCTTCTTACCTTGTTACAGTTAATGTTGATATAACTTGGAATGCATTTAAAAGATCTAACCGCATCTCTGCTAAATTTGGAGGATCTTTTTCTTTGACTATTTGTCCTCGCTCTCCTTCTAAGTTCTTTGTGCTTGCTAATGTTCTAGAGGAATGAGAAATTCTTGATTATACTGGTACTTCTACTATGTTGACTCGTACTAAGGCTAGGGTTTAAAATCTAAAGGTTCACGTCTTAATTCTTTTTGAGTTAAGAATCTTGTTTCTACATCGAATGCTTCCTCAAGGAAGCTATGATATCTTTTTCAGTTGGAATGTGAGTGGTTTTAACAAATCACGCAAACATGGTGTGTTGGTTAAATGGATTAATGACATTGTTCCTGCTTTTAGTTGTCTTTTGAATTCTAGAGTGCAAGAAGATAATCATCTTTTTATCTTGCATACTTGTTTCCCTAATTGGCAGTTTATAACCAATTGTGACTTTCATCGTTTGGGCCTGATTTGGTTCTGTTTCTCAAGCGATTTCCTTGTTTCGCTTCTTGATAAGAGTTCTCAGCATATCACTTTTCAGATAACTGTTGTAACTTCTAGAATTTCTTTCATTTGTTCTGCAATCTTTGCTTCAAATTTTGAGGCTGATCGTCGTCTTCTCTGGCAGGATTTGAGTAATATCGACTACTTATGCTCATTTTTCTCTCTCCCTTGGATTTTCTTTTGAGATTTTAATGAGATTCTCTCTAATTCTGAGCATTCTGATCATGCTATTTCTGTCTTTAATCAGTTTGGGATAAGAGATTTTCAGAATATGGTGCATCGCTGTGATCTTTTGGATCTATACTATATGAGACCTTTGTTTACGTGGTCTGATAAATGGGAACTTGATCCAATGGGGAAAAAGCTTGACAAAGTTCTTATTGACTCTACCTGGTTAAGGGGTTTTTCTTTTTCGTATGCCGAATTTGATTATAGAGAAAATTAATATCATTCTAGATGTTTGGTTCGACTCTCTTCTCTCATTAAAGGAAATCGTCGTCCTTTTCAGTTCCTTAGTTTTCTTACGATCAATGATCAGTTTGTACCTCTGGTTCTCATTCCTGGTTATCTTCTGTGACTCTTTTTCATTCTCGGATGGCTCTACATCTGTTTCATCGTAAGCTTAAGCTTTTCAAGCCGGTTTTGAGGAGTCTCAATAAATCCATGTACGGTAATATTCCTGCGAGAACTAAAGAAGCTTTTGACAATTTATGTTTATGTCAGGAAAATGATCATAAGGATCCTAGTAGTGACTCATTTCACGCTTTATCAAAAGCCTCCTCTAGCTGGCATCATGTTGCTTTCATTGAAGAGCAATTCTTCACACAAAAATCCAGAATTAACTGGTTAAATCACGAGGATTATAATACTGTTTTTTCATAGAGTTACTAGCTCGTACTTCTTGTAGTGCCATTAGACGCATTACCTCTGCTTATGGTGTTTCCCTTACCTCCTCTGATGACATTAAGTGAGAAGCAGTCAACTATTTCTCTTATTTTCTCTAGCTAAATCTGCAAGTTACCTCAACTAATTATGCTGATTTAATCGAGATTTCTTGTTATTAGAGTTCAGATTCTTCTCTAGTAGCTCCTCTTACTCCAACTGAAATTCAAAGTGTTCTATTTGCTATGCCATCTAATACGGCTCCTAGGCTAGATGGTTTTACTGTGGAGTTCTTTGAAGCTTCTTGGGATAGTATTGGTTTTGACTTCATTACTATCATTCAATCCTTTTTGTATAGTTTTCTTCCGTCGGGTGTAAATGCTACAACTTTGACTCTAGTCCCAAAAGTTTCATATCCTTATACTGTGCGAGTTCAGACCAGTTGCCTGTTACAACCTTATGTATAAGGTAATATCAAAAATCCTTGCAAATTGCCTTAAGAGTATTCCCCCTTGTCAATTGAGCTTAATCAGTTTGATTTTGTCAAAAATCGGATGCTTCTTGAGAATGTGTTGTTGGCTACGGAGCTTGTTAAGGGCTATCACAATTCCTCTATCTCTGGCCGGTGTGCAATTAGGTTTGATATTGCAAAAGTGTTTGACTTGTTTGTATTGTCTCTGTTCTTACAGTTATAGGGTTCACACAGGTTTTTATAAATTGAATTTTTATCTGCATATCTACGGCTTTGTTCTTTGTCACCATTAATGGTGATTTGGAGGGATTCTTTCATAGTTCCAGAGGTATCAGGCAAGGTTTTTCCCTCTCTTCTTATCTCTATGTTATTGTTAGCAATGTTTCTTCAAGCTCCTCAATCAAGCGGAAACCATATCAACTTTTGGTTATTATCCTTATTGCAAGGATTTAAAGTTTACACATTTGAGTTTTGCTGATGATATCCTAGTGTTTTCTAATTGATCTTCTGATTCTCTACAAGGTATTCTTGATGTGATGCATCAGTTTGCAGATTTATCTGGTTTACAAATAAATTTTGCTAAATCTTCCATGTATATTGCTAGTCGTAAGACTAATGATCTTTGTAGAGCAGCAAACTCAACTAGTATCTCTATTGGTTCCCTTCCTATTAGATACTTGGGACTCCCTCTCATTGCTAAGACTATAACCAGAAGTGACTTTGAACCTCTGATTGCTAAGATTAAAATTCATCTCTCCTTTTAGGTTTCGAATCCTTTTCTTATGATGGTCATCTTCAATTGATTAGTTTTATTATCTTTAGCACAATTAAATTTTGCTGCTCAACTTTTCAATGGCCTAATTTCTGTTTGGATGAAATTGAAAGACTTTGCTTTGCTTTCATTTCGTCTGGAAATCCCAACATTTCCTAAAAGGCTAAAGTCAGCTGGTCTGATCTTTGTTTGCCTCAAGATGAGGGATGGCTTGGTATTCGTTCTTTGAGGGTTACGTCGCAGGTTTTTGGTCTCCACCTAATCTGGCGACTTATTAGTTCTTCTAAATCCATCTAGGTCTCTTGGACTCATCATTATGATATGATCGTGGATGACACAACAGCTGCAGCACCTGAAGTAGAGGGTCGTATTACACGTTCCAGAGCTAAGGAGATGGCCAAGGAAGCTCATTCCCTCAATGCTGAAGGAGTTGACGAGCTAGCAGCTGCACAAGTCTTCAACATCTCCATCTTGAAGACTTCTTCTGGTAATGATAACTAGGTAACTTAGGTGAGGAAGTTTGTACACTTTTTCCCATAGAGAGTTTTGTCCCAATTGGGTTTTCTCTCATGGTTTTTAATGAGGCAGATGGAATCACTACGGCGAGTTACTTAGGAGTCTTACCATTAGGAGAATAATGTACAAACCAATCTGGTTTTGTACTTAGTAGATTTTGAGGTGCACCATTAGGGGACGCCTCGTTGTTTTTATTTAGACGCTTTGCTGTTTTTTTTATAAGTTTAAACTGCATGTTGTTTTTCTTTAGAACTACATGTTGTTTTGGTTCTAGGGTTATTTAAACCCTAGAACTTGCTGTAAACTTCTTTAGAGTATTATCATTGAAAAAGACTTCTTATTGAGTTTTCCATGCTCTCAAGTCACGGTTCTGGAAATCCTAGAGCCTGAATCTCCCATCACGTTGTGAGCCAAGAGATTCTTCACTAATTCATCTAATCACAGAAATCTATCCATTCTATCACTTCATCTTCGTCACCTACAAGTTTCCATCACGTCCTCATCTTATTCTAATCCATTCCGCCACAACATTCCATCAGTTTCTCAACGAGTTTGCCATCGTATCTCAGAAACCCCACGATCCATTCCACTCAAAACTTACCAGCACGTTCCTCACACTCCAATCTATCCGCTGCTCAAATTTCATTCGATTCCGAGTTCTCTAGCCCCAATTTTCAGAGTTCTATCCTAGGGAAAATCACATCAAGTGGTATCAGAGCCAATTAGTTCTCATTCATTGTTAGGGTTTAGATTCGTTTTCCTGATTGAATTAGGATTAGGTTTCGTTTCCTGATTGAATTAGGATTAGTTTTGAGTTTTCCTATTAGAATTAGGATTAGTTTCTATTTTCCTATTAGAATTAGGATTAGGTTTTGAGTTTTCCTATTAGAATTAGGATTAGGTTTTGAGTTTTCCTATTAGAATTATGATTAGTTTCTGTTTTCCTATTAGAATTAGGATTAGGTTTTCTGTTTTCCTTTTAGAATTAGGATTAGTTTAGGAATCCTATTCCTAGTAGGATTAGGATTTTCGTTTTTTTTAGGCTTTTATTTCCTTTCTTTTCATCTTAGAACTAGTTATTGTGAGTTTTTTTGACTTCCTTTCAGGTACAATGGAGTTTTCAGCTGAAGCTATGGAAGCTCTAAGCAAAGCCATGGCTCAGCAAATCAAAGAAGCCAATCAAGCAATAGCTTCTCAACTCTTTCAGCAATTAGAGCAGCTTGATAGCAAGTTTGAGAACCGATTCAAAGAGCTAAATAATGATCAAAGTGCCACCGAGCCAGAATCATCAGAGCCTCCTAGTCCTAATGAAGAAATCAGGATTGCTAAAGGAAAGGCACACATGGGTTCTTCTTCTAGACAGCAGAGAGTTAGATGCCTTAAATCACCAATTAGAGACAAAGAAACAGTTGGTCATCAAAGGAGAAGCTCACAACCACAAAGACGGTCTGATTACGTTGCTGGACATAGGATTTATGTGGAATCAGATCATGAGCATTCAGAAGAAGGTGAAAGATCAGAATATAGTGGTGAAACGTTAAGGAAACCTAGAAACAGAGGCAATGCACGTGAGTATGACCCTTTGAGACAGCAGCTGAGCAACATTAAGATCCAATTCCCTCCTTTTCATGGCACTAATGACGCAGAGACATATTTGGATTGGGAGAGGAAGATGGAGTCTAATTTTCTGGTGTAGGGAACTTATGAACTTAACAAGGTTAAGATAGCAGTCTCAGAGTTTGATGGCTATGCCTTGTTATGGTGGGAGCAGTTGGGACTCGTGAGAGACAGACAAAGAGAGCCTCCAATCACCACTTGGAGAGAACTTGTTAGACACATGAGGAGAAAATTTGTGCCTGCGCACTATCAGAGAGAGATGCTTAGCAAGTTGAGACGCCTTGTACAAGGCACCAGATCAGTTCGTGATTACTATCAGGAGTTGGAGACACTTATGATCAGAGCTGATTTGAGGGAGAGTGATGATATGGTGATGTCTCATTTTCTAAGGGGATTGAACAGAGAGTTGCAAGATAAGGTAGAGCTGCAGAATTATGAAGATGTGCAGGAGATGGTGCACAAAGCTGAGTTGATAGAGGCGCATCTTAAGAGGAGAATTGGCAGGTCTACTTTCACTTCTAGTATCCCTAAGCCAAGAGAATTCACCAAAACAGCTCCAATCAAAGATAACAGACCTGCAGTCTCTGTAGTGAAAGAAGAGGTCAAAACAGAGCTTAAAACCAGAAGTGGCACTTCTAATAGCAATGTCAGATGCTTCAAGTGTCAAGGAATGGGACACTACTCCAGAGACTGTCCTAATAAGAAGATGTTTCTTTTGAGAGAAGGAGGAGAAATTGTGCCTCAGGATAGTTCAGAAAGTGAGGTAGAGGACGATCTGGAGGAGGAAGAAGCAGCTGCAGCAGTTGGAGAGTTACTTGTTGCACGCAGAGCATTGAGCATTCAGGTTCATCCAGATGACATAGATCAGCGTGAGAATCTCTTTCACACCAGATGTGTTGTTCAGGGAAAGGTGTGTACACTGATTGTAGATGGAGGGAGTTGCACTAATGCAGTCAGTGAGGAGATGGTGAAGAAGCTTAATCTTAAGACTACTTCACATCCTAAACCGTATCAGCTGCAGTGGTTAGACAACAAAGGAGCTATAACCGTTTCTCAGCAACTACTCATCAAGTTGGCGATTGGGAAGTATGAAGATGAGTTGCGGTGTGACGTTGTGCCAATGAGGTCTAGTCACGTTCTGTTGGGCAGACCATGACAGTATGATGGGCGTGTGATGCATGACGGGTACACAAACAAGCAGGTGTTTGAGTACAAGGGACGAAAAATCTCTCTTCTTCCACTCACACCAGCTGAAATCTACAAGGATCAGATGCATATGAACAGAAAGGAGAAGGAGAAAGTGTCAAATGCATTATACATCAATCACAGTGAGTTTAACAAGCTGTTTGATCCAGAAATGACTACTTTCATGTTTGTGTACAAGGAGACATTGGCGTGTACTAAACCATCAGAGGAGCTTCCAGATGAGATGATTCAGATTATTGAGGAGTATAAGGACGTTTTTCAAGAGGAGATACCATCAGGTTTGCCTCCGATTCGTGGTATTGAGCATCAGATTGATTTAGTGTCTGGTTCTGTGTTGCCAAACAAACCAGCTTACAGAACTAATCCAGTTGAGACTAAAGAGCTTCAGAAGCAAGTAGAGGAGCTGATGCATAAGGGACATATCAGAGAGAGTTTAAGTCCATGTGTTGTGCCTGTGTTGCTAGTTCCAAAGAAAGATGGAACATGGAGGATGTGTGTAGATTGCAGAGCCATTAACAACATCACAGTGAAGTATAGGCACCCAATTTCACGCCTAGATGACATGTTGGATGAGCTGTGTGGGTCTACAATCTTTTCCAAGATTGATTTGAAAAGTGGTTATCATCAGATCAGAATGAAAGAAGGAGATGAGTGGAAGACTGCATTCAAGACCAAGCAAGGGTTATATGAGTGGCTGGTTATGCCGTTTGGTCTCACCAATGCTCCCAGCACGTTTATGCGTCTGATGAATCACATTTTGAGACCTTTCATAGGCGTTTTTGTTGTTGCCAAAGCCAAGGAGAACATAGAGAAGAAGACATAGCAGTACAAGAAGCACACCACCAAAGGAAGAAAGGAGCTGATATTTGAAGAAGGAGATTTGGTGTGGATTCATCTTAGGAAAGATCGATTTCCAGAAGAGAGGAAGAGCAAGCTCCTGCCTCGAGTTGATGGTCCATTCGAAGTCATCAATAGGATCAACAACAATGCTTACAAGATCGATCTCCACGGTAAGTATAACATATCAAATTCGTTCAATGTGTCTGATTTGCTTCCTTATGTTGCAGATACAGATTTGAGGACAAATCCTTTTCAAGAGGGAGAGGATGATATGATCGTGGATGACACAACAGCTGCAGCACCTGAAGTAGAGGGTCGTATTACACGTTCCAGAGCTAAGGAGATGGCCAAGGAAGCTCATTCCCTCAATGCTGAAGGAGTTGACGAGCTAGCAGCTGCACAAGTCTTCAACATCTCCATCTTGAAGACTTCTTCTGGTAATGATAACTAGGTAACTTAGGTGAGGAAGTTTGTACACTTTTTCCCATAGAGAGTTTTGTCCCAATTGGGTTTTCTCTCATGGTTTTTAATGAGGCAGATGGAATCACTACGGCGAGTTACTTAGGAGTCTTACCATTAGGAGAATAATGTACAAACCAATCTGGTTTTGTACTTAGTAGATTTTGAGGTGCACCATTAGGGGACGCCTCGTTGTTTTTATTTAGACGCTTTGCTGTTTTTTTTATAAGTTTAAACTGCATGTTGTTTTTGTTTAGAACTACATGTTGTTTTGGTTCTAGGGTTATTTAAACCCTAGAACTTGCTGTAAACTTCTTTAGAGTATTATCATTGAAAAAGACTTCTTATTGAGTTTTCCATGCTCTCAAGTCACGGTTCTGGAAATCCTAGAGCCTGAATCTCCCATCACGTTGTGAGCCAAGAGATTCTTCACTAATTCATCTAATCACAGAAATCTATCCATTCTATCACTTCATCTTCGTCACCTACAAGTTTCCATCACGTCCTCATCTTATTCTAATCCATTCCGCCACAACATTCCATCAGTTTCTCAACGAGTTTGCCATCGTATCTCAGAAACCCCACGATCCATTCCACTCAAAAATTACCAGCACGTTCCTCACACTCCAATCTATCCTCTGCTCAAATTTCATTTGATTCCGAGTTCTCTAGCCCCGATTTTCAGAGTTCTAACCTAGGGAAAATCACGTCACATTATCTCCTCAGGTTCTCTTCCTTCTGGGATATTACTCCAAGCATGACTGGTTCCTGGGTTTGGAATAACCTTTTAAAGCCACAAAGTGTATCTTACAATATTTTAAAGTTGATATCAGATTTGGGCTCAACTCTTTTTTCTGGTATGACATTTGGTCTGATTTGGGAAGACTCATTGATATTACTAGAGCTAGCGGCATTATGTATTTTGGTATACCTAGCAATGCTAAGGTAGCTGATGCAGTCTCTGATTCTTGCTGGCGTCTAAATGGTGCTTTCATCACCGGTTTCCTCACATTATTGACTCTATTCTAAGAATTGCTCCTCCTATTAATTCTCTTGGAGCTGAAAATTTTCTCTAGAAGCATTCTGATACACTCCTATAGTGAGTAAGGAGTATCCAGGAAAGAATCCAATCGGTTGTAAACACCCAAGAGTGTGAAACACGAAACTGGAAACCGAAGACTCACGTTTTGAGGTGCAGAATGAAATCAACCTCAAAACAACTCGGATGAAACTGAAATTTTAGCAGCGGAAATAAGACTGGACGATAAGACTTGTGAGAAAGTTTGAGACGATTCTATGGAGGGACGAAGGAGATACGATGGTGAAGATGAACGGTCATTTTAGATCACTAAATGGATCGATTTGAACTATCAAGAGGGATGAAAAACTCTTGATCTTCAGCTTGAATTCACCCAGGATATGACACACGAGGGCAAGATCCAATGAAACAAGTGAGGAAAAATTTTTAGAATAAAATGTTTGATAAAATGAAAGGAACTAGGGTTCAACATACTTATAGGAAAGCTAAGCCACGAAATGGGCTTTTGAAAAGAGTGGGCTAAAAGTACAAAAGCCCAAAACATAAAAAAAAAGATTAAAAGAAGTCCACTTAAAGCCTTAGTCGAATTAGTCTTCCCTTTCCCTTTCTAACCATGTTGTCTAAGAGGATAGATGAATAAGTGTATCCAACATTGTCTCATTAAAAACCTTGTCTAGAAAACCCATCGGGATAAAACTAGACGAAGGGAAAAAGAGTGCAAGTGTATACACCTCTCTTAGACAACCCTTAGCTAGCTTGAATCACAACCAATGTGGTTGGATTAGCTATGGTGTTAAGGTTGCTTTCAGCCTGATTGAGCATTATGCCAATGGCTTGTTGAAGTGTTTGTGCCTTAGCTCTTGTCATTGGTCCATTTGGTACGTCTATAGCTTGTTCTAACTCCTCTGGTCCAAGTTCCTCAAGCTCTTCTTGTTCCGGTTCAAGCTGTTGGTCCATTCTTATATCATCCCCTCCATCTTGAGAAGGATTTGACCTCAAATCCGCATCATCTGCAACATAAGGAGCTAAGTCAACAACATTAAAGCTATTACTAACCGAATACTTACCTTGCAAGTCCAGTTGATAGGCATTGTCATTGAGTTTCTTAATGATCTGAAAGGGTCCATCCATCCTCGGCATTAACTTCGATTTTCTTTCATTAGGAAATCTTTCTTTCCGAAGATGTATCCAAACCAGATCGCCTTCTTCAAACACCACCTTCTTACGTCCCTTGTTGGCTTGGCGAACATACTTCTCTGTTTTTGCTTGAATATTAACCCTTGCTTGCTCATGTATCCGCTTGACTACTTCAGCCTTTTTCTTACCATCCATACTAACTCTTTCACTCAAAGGTAAATGCATTAAATCCAATGGAGATAAAGGATTGAAACCATAAACAATTTGGAAAGGAGAGTATTTAGTAGCAGAATGCACAGCATGATTATAGACAAATTCAACATGAGGCAAACATTCCTCCCAAGTCCTAAGGTTACGCTTAATCAATGCTCTAAGAAGTGTAGACAATGTTCTATTAACTACTTCAGTTTGTCCATCAGTTTGAGGATGACAAGTAGTAGAGAACAAAAGCTTAGTTTCTAGCTTAGACCACAATGTTTTCCAAAAATAGCTAAGGAACTTAACGTCTCGATCAGACACTATAGACTTAGGCATTCCATGCAACCTAACAATATCTCTAAAGAACAAATTAGCAACATTTATAGCATCATCAATTTTATGACAGGGAATAAAATGTGTCATCTTAGAGAAACTATCCACCACAACAAATATAGAATCTCAACCAGTTCTAGTCCTAGGCAAACCCATAACAAAGTCCATAGAAATGTCATGCCATGGATGCAAAGGAATAGGAAGAGGTGTGTACAAACTGTGAGGTTGGGATTTGGATTTAGCCAACTTACAAGTTGTGCATCTAGCACAATGTCTCTCAATGTCTCGCTTAAGGCTAGGCCAATGGAAGTGTTCTTGCATTACTTGTAGAGTTTTGTCCACCCCAAAATGGCCCATCAAACCACCTCCATGTGCTTCCCTTATAAACAATTCTCTCAAGGACGAGTAAGGAACACACAAACGATTATTATAAAAGAGGAAACCATCATGTCTATAATACTTTCCATGAGCAAACTTCTCACAAGCTGCAAAGATCTTCTCAAAATTAGAATCAGAAACATATTGAGATTTAATGTGTTCAAAATCAAGTAACTTAGCTTCAAGACTAGTGACGAGAGTGTACCTTCTTGATAATGCATCAGCAACTACATTATCTTTACCTTTCTTATACCTGATCACATAAGGAAATGTTTCAATGTCTCTAATTGGGGGCAGTCCCGGCGGATTATTTTCAGGAAAAACATCTTGAAAGTCCTGCAAAAGAGTAAGAATACTACTCAGCACAGCCGGTTCCAATTCAGTTAGATTAAGCAAATTCTCTTTTGAAACCATCAAAAGGTTAGGTGATTCACTCCCTTCTGTCCTTGTCTTAAATTGTTTTGATGGCTGGTTTTGCAGTGGCTTCTTTTTCATGCTAAGTTGATCTAGGTAGACCTCATGAGGTGCCATTAGAGCTAGGATAATCTTTCTGCCCTTGTACTCAAAACTATGACTGTTTGTGAAACCATCATGAATAACTCTCTGGTCTGATTGCCATGGTCTTCCTAACAAGATGTGACTAGCTTCCAAAGGTGCAATGTCACAGAGAAATTCGTCTTCATACTTGCCAATAGTCAAAGACACCTTAACTTGCTGCGGAAATAAGACTGGACGATAAGACTTGTGACAAAGTTTGAGACGATTCTATGGAGGGACGAAGGAGATACGTAGGTGAAGATGAACGGTCGTTTTAGAGCACTAAATGGATCGATTTGAACTATCAAGGGGGATGAAAAATTCTTGATCTTCAGCTTGAATTCACCCAGGATATGACACACGAGGGCAAGATCCAAGTTGTATGGATATTACACACCATACACATCAAACAAGTGAGGAAAAAGTTTTAAAATAAAATGTTTGATAAAATGAAAGGAACTAGGGTTCAACATACTTATCGGAAAGCTAAGCCACGAAATGGGCTTTTTAAAAGAGTGGGCCGAAAGTACAAAATCCCAAAACATAAAACAAAAGATTAAAAGAAGTCCACTTAAAGCCTTAGTCGAATTAGTCTTCCCTTTCCCTTTCTAAGCATGTTGTCTAAGAGGATAGATGAATAAGTGTATCCAAAATTGCCTCATTAAAAACCTTGTCTAGAAAACCCATCGGGATAAAACTAGACGAAGGGAAAAAGAGTGCAAGTGTATACACCTCTCTTAGACAACCCTTAGCTAGCTTGAATCACAACCAATGGGGTTGGATTAGCTATGGTGCTTAGGTTGCTTTCAGCCTGATTGACCATTATGCCAATGGCTTGTTGAAGTGTTTGTTCCTTAGATCTTGTCATTGGTCCATTTGGTACGTCCATAGCTTGTTCTAACTCCTCTGGTCCAAGTTCCAAGTTCCATAATTGCACACAAAGTTCTAGCAAATTTCTCTCCTACTTGCATGCGTGTGGACTATCAATAGAGGTGCTACACTTGGAGCACTTGCTGATCTTATCCCTGATCTTATATCCGCTGCACTAACCAAACTTCAGGTATAATTGAGTTCTCTATTTATCAGATTCAATTAAGTTAATACAAGACCTAGGGCTTAGGGTTTTTCTAGATTAGTCAATTGATAATTGTCGAATTACTTAAAAATCTAACAGTGGTATCAGAGCCAGGTTGTATTCTTATTGAAATCTGATGTTTACATGCTTAATTGATTGATTAAAAATTTGTTTTAATTGAACTAGAATTGCATGATTAGGGTTTTGATGAAATAAAAAAATCAGAGCTGATTTTATTATTGCTGGAATCGAAAATTTGAGCTCGTTGTAACCTTAATGAAATCTGATGTTTTCATACTTGATTGATTGATTAAAATTTTGTTTTAATTGAATTTAGAATTGCATGATTAGGGTTTCATTGAAATCAAAAAATTAGGGCTTCATTATAAAAGTTTATTTTCAACTTTTACATTTCTATTATTTTCCTTATCTAAAACATTAAAAATGGAAACTAAGTCACTTTAAATCAGAAAAAAATCTCGGTTTATGCCTCTTTTTTTTTTTTTTAATTTCATTTTTCCCTTTTTTCTCCGTTCTTTATTTCTCTTGTCTTTTCCCTTTATCTCTCTTTTTCTCCTATTTTCTTTGTTCTTCTTTATTACTTTTGGTGTCTTTGTTCTCTTTGCTTTGTTTAGATCTATAGTGTAGCTGCTTCGTCAACGTCGTTGTAGTTTCTGGCTCACTAGGCGAGCACTTACTTAGTGTGAGCCTTGTAAGCCCAACAAGAACTAAAGTCCAACTTCCTGGCCTTCTTCACAGTCCAACAAGACCCAAATCCAACAACACTTATTCCTTAACAAAGGAGCTCTGCAACTCTGATTCTGGGCGACAAATTCTCTGCAAATCAGAGATCGTACATTCCCTCTGCAGCAGACAAAAGAAAAGAGACGCTACTCACACTACACAACAAATTCAGTCTTCTCTCATCCTCATAAATTCATCTCTTGTATTTACCACAGTAAAATCTAGATGGTTCTTACTCCCTATATAAATGAACTAGGTTGTAATCCTTTAAGTTAAGTAAGAAAGAATATAACAGAGTACTTTTCGAAATCGTTCCCTCACTTTCTTCATGGTATCAGAGCATTGATAATACCTTAACAGGTTCATCAATGGCAAACCCTCCTCCACAGAACCCTTACCCGTTTCCGAGTAATATCCATGTGATGAGCTCCGTCACTCTCAAACTAAACGACTCCAACTACCTTCTGTGGAAAACACAGTTCGAGTCTCTCCTGTCCAGTCAAAAACTGCTCGGTTTTGTCAATGGAAATATCATTCCTCCTGCTTCAACAAGTCCTGAGTATGAAGCATGGTTTTGTATGATAAACAGGTTTTTGCGGTGTTTTCTCAAATACCAAACTGTCTATTTAATCAATTGCAGTACAGTATGGTGTCAATCCAATGGGATAGTAACTAGCAATCAAGATATAATCTACTTATTCTAATCTAAGCCAGATTCGGTTTTAGCAAGTGGTTTATCTATCCTAGGTAATAACGAAATCTTAAAACAAAATGCTAAAAACGAAACACAGTATTAAAATGTAAAAACAGAGCATTAAAAGTAAAGCAATAGTGAAACTAATGATAAAGTGCAACACGAAATCTCAACCTAAAGCACAGTATTAAAATCACGAAAATTCAATAGAGTAAAAACGGGTTCTCGAGGATTAGGATCAATGATTAGGGTATTCCTAGGGGTTCTAGACTTATCTATCAACCTATTTAGATGACCTCTAAGCAAGGAATCACAAAGTAATCACATTCGCTCTCGCGCAATGGGACCTCTCCTAAAAGACAACCTGACTTGACTCTCGCCCAACGATTGGAAATTCAAGAGGCCTTAAGTATGGACCTTACAAAGCCTAATAACACCCTAGACAATCAATCTCTTGAGTTAGGAAGATGCTATCTTAATTTAAGCATGTTCAAGTGATTCCCCAAACGCCTCTCGGGGGGGATTCACCAAGAGATCGAATTTCAATTGATCAGAAAGAAACAAGCATTAAGAACGCTTAAACTAAAGAGATCTAAGACCTTAATTAAACATAAACAAATCTAGAAATCCCTAAGTTTTCCCCTAATCTCACCCTTTCCTCAAGAACCCTAGACTAACTTACTCAGAATTCATGAAATAAAACATAGACTTAAAATCGAAAATCAATTGCATAAAACTTAAAGCTAAAAAAATCGTAAATGCCTTAGTGAAAATATGAGACTCGAAATTTGCTAGAAAATATTGTATATTAAAACTTGAAATTCTAGTACAATTTATAGATCAAAAGATCTTAAAGAAAAAGGAAAAATACTTAAAGAGAAAAAGGGAAAATTCCCTAGAAAGAAAAATGGGAAATTCCTTTAAAAAGTGAAAAGGAAATTTCCTTAAGAAAGAAAATAGAAAAAGTCTAAAATAGTTGTTGGGCTTGCACAAATGGGTCTTGATGGGCCTTTTTCGCAGAGAAGCCCAAGAAGTCAATCTTCGTCCGAAGTCTTAGTTCTGGTCCGAAAATCCACTCGACCAAGTGTGGTCGAGTGTCATGCTCGAGTGTCATTGGTATATGCCAAATCTTCTAGATCACATCCTGAACTTCAACTTTAGGCCAGCCGATTTTCCATTGGTCTTCTTGTAGTCCGAAATTCTTCATGAAATGCTCCAAAAGTGCCTAAAAATACCCTTTATGCCAATGTGTGCAATGCCCAACACTAAGTATGCAAATTATGCCTAAAAGAACCTAAAACTATGATAATAATGCAAGTATGAATGCAAAACATGCTAAATAATTGCCCTAAAATGTGGTAAAATGCAGACACATCATTGTACAGACCAACTGGTTCGTTCCTGGCTATTTGGAACATTGTCAGAAGAAGTTATGGGTCACGTTCACAATATCTCCTCCTCTAAGGATATTTGGACTTCCCTGGCAGAAAACTTCAACAAAAGTTCTGTTGCTAGAGAATTCTCTCTCTGACGTAGTCTTCAACTCATCAACAAAATTGGGAAAAAGTTCAACACTTACTGCAGAGAATTCAGATCTATTTGTGACTCTCTCAGCTCCATTGGGAAACCAGTTGATGAATTTATCAAAATCTTCGGATTTCTTAATGGACTTGGACGAGAATATGACCCAATCACCCCAGTGATTCAGAGCTCTTTGTCCAAGCATCGTCCTCCCACGTTTCATGATGTGGTCTCTGATGTTCAAGGTTTCGATATGAAACTTCAGTCCTATGAAGATTCTTCTTCTGTTAATCCACATATAGCTTTTCAAACTGAACATTCACGCTATAATCAAGACTATGATTCACATCAGTACTCTCAAGGACAAAGAGGCAGAGGCATAAATGGACAAAACCGTGGACGTAGTGGCTACTCATCAAGGGGCGGAGGCTTCTCTCAACATCAGTCATCCACTACATCCACTGGAGAAAGGCCAATCTGTCATATCTGCGGTAGGATTGGCACTCAGCTGTTAAATGCTACAATCATTTTGACAATAACTACCAAGGAGGAGAAGCTCCCTAAGCTTTTTCAGCACTCATTATCGCAGATCCTTCAGGCAGAGACTGGCTTCCAGACTCAGGAGCCTCTACTCATGTCACTAACTCCATCAGCAACCTCAATACATCTACTCCCTACAATGGCAATGATAAAGTGATGGTAGCTGATGGCAATACTCTTTCGATCACTCACACTGGTTCCACCACAATCTCGTCTGCTGCAGGTAAGATTTCTCTAAATGAGGTCTTAGTCTGTCCTGATATTAATAAATCTCTGCTCTCAGTCTCCAAGCTGTGTAAGGATCTCCCTTGTGGGGTCTTTTTGACGCTAACAAAGTTTGTGTGATTGATTTAAAAAATCAGAAAGTGGTGCTAACGAGTCCAAGACATAAGGGTCTGTATGTGCTGAAGGATAATGACCTTGTAGTTCTCTACTCCAACCGACAATGTACAGCTAGCAGAGATATCTGGCATTACAGGTTAGGACACGCAAGTTCATCCATTCTTCAGCACCTGGAAAACAGCAAGGAAATATCAATCAATAAGAGCAGCATCTCTACCATTTGTGAGCCTTGCCAGATGGGGAAATATTCCAAGTTACAGTTTTTACCTTCTCATTCTCGTGTCTTACAGCCCCTAGATCGAATTCACTATGATCTTTGGGGCCCTTCACCTATTGTATCTCCTCAGGGATTCAAATATTATGCAGTCTTTATTGATGACTATTCCAGATATTCTTGGTTTGATCCATTACGTTACAAGTCTGAGTTCTTCTCTGTGTTTGTTGCGTTCCAAAAACTAGTCGAAAACCTTTTGAATGGCAAAATCAAGGTCTTCTAAAGCGATGGAGGTGGGGAATTTACAAGTCAACAATTAAAACAACATCTATCGAATCACGACATTAAGCATCTGATTTTCTGTCCACATACTCCTCAGCAAAACGGAGTATCGGAGCAGAAACACAGACACATAACGGAGTTGGGACTCACCATGCTTTATCACAGTCACACTCCTCTTAAACATTGGTAGAAGCATTCTTCACAGCTAGCTTCATCACCAATCTACTGCCATCTTCTGTGTTAAATCACAAGAGTCCACATGAACTCTGTTTCACCAAAAACCAGACTACTCATTCCTGGGTTTTCGGATCAGCCTGCTACCCACACTTGCGTCCTCATGCTGATCATAAGCTGGAGCCACGGTCCCTTCAATGTGTTTTCCTCGGTTACACATCGCAATACAAAGATTATCGGTGTCTTCATCCTCCCACGGGTCGAGTGTACATATCAAGGCATGTGGTATTTAATGAATCTGTCTTCCCTTTCACATCTCAGTATCAACCTCTGATTCCTCGTTACACCACCACCTTACTCAAAGCTTGGTAGTCTGTTCTACCACCAATCACTTCACCATCCCCAGTTCACTCTCACATCCCTCTACCCTAGCCAAGGAAGAAAATCATTTCTAGCTTTAACATTTCTGACTTGATTCCTTTTGATGCAGATGAACCTGATTTGAGGTCAAATCATTTTCAAGAGGAAGGGGATGCTATGATCATGGAAAGAAGCAAGGAAGTTAAGGAGAACTTGAAGCTAAGCATTGTAGATCACAAGAGAGCTTTGGAGATTCCACCCGGTCCAATTACAAGATCACATGCTAAACAAATCATGAAGAGCATTTGTGGATTTATTCAAGGCCTTTTGGACATAAAACAACATATTGAATCTATTGGACTTTATACTTGTCAAGTCCAACCCACTTTGAGCCTTCTACAAGTCCAAAAGAAGTCCTAAATCAAGTCTTAAAGTCCAGTCCATGAATAGTGACGAATTTGGAAGACTAAAAGATATTTTGGAGGCCAAAAGTTAAAGAGTCCTTCTCATTCAAGTCATAATAAATTGTGACATTTACTTGTCATTTACTTAGTAGTCTTTACTCTTCATCTTTAAGACATTTAATAACTCTTAAGGAATCTAGAGTGTCCTTTCTTTTCTTTATAAACTCATGTAATTCTCATTTGTGAGGATCCAACTTTTTTATTAATAAATTTGAGAGTGATTCTCTTTTGTTCTTTGTGAACTTTTTGATCTTTCTTGGTGTGTCATATCCAAGGGATCAAACTGGTTTATCAAGTGCTTTCCATCACACTTGTGTGGCCATTCCTAGCCATTGGCGTGAAGAGGCGAGTCGAAATAGCAACAATCTTTGATTTAATATACTAAAGGCGGGGGTTGCTCGTGACAACATTATGTGGTTCCACCACTTTGCTTAATTGAAGGCGAGTTAAAACAACAACAATCTTAGGTTTGATGTACCTAAGGTGGGGGTTACTCAAATTCTTTGAAGAATAAGGACTATCCTTTACAACTCAGAGAGACGATTCCTTTGGGATTCCGCATCACATAATTCGTAGCAAAATTTTACTTAAAAGGTCAAAAATTATTACTAATATTCGTAGTTATAATACAACTGTCAAGTCAAATGTTTTGTAGTGAATCATCTTTGATCTGAAGACTCCGGCTCCGTTCTCATGTCCATGGCGGCTCTCTACTTGGACCAAGTTGGGATGATGTGGCAGAGTTTCACACCTAGTTAGGCTGAGCCTATTTCAAAGGCACTTTTCTGGTATTAGGTTTCAATAGTAGAAAGACCTTGTTGGCTCACTTCTTTCATTATTGACGAGCCTGAAGTTGGGCCAAGAGCTTAATATTGTTTTAAGGTATGTTTTATCTCTCTTGTTAAATATCCTTTAAAATTAGACATTTGAGAAGGGCTTTTTAGTGGATATTAGAAAGTTTGAATTTAGTCATCTACTGATTTTTAGATCAGCTTAAGGACTTCATTTTTTGTAAGAAGGTATATTCCTCTTCCTTTTCATGGGAAAGAAGATCATCTTAATATTCTACAGATTTGGCCTTAAGAGCTCATGTGTGTGTTCAACAACTGCCTTTTAGGCGACATAACAAGGAATCGCCTCTATATTCTATCTAAGTTTTTCATAGTGAAAATAGTATTTCTATATTCTATCTAAGTTTTTCAGAGTGTTAAAGTCTACTCCACCTGAATATTTTACATTATTATGCTTGCTTTAATTTGTTGTATTTGGCTTCTTATATGATATAACAATCGATTTAATTAATCAATATAAGCATGTTAGTGACAAAATAAAATTACTTAAAATCCATATCTACGATATCTAACCTTAAACTCTTGTTCTTCTTGCTAATCTCATTTAGGTAAAATCACTAAAATGTTTAGGTTCATTCTTAATAATAATTGGAGGCAGAGAAACGAAGGTAAACTGAGTCGAAAATTTGCTTTATCATTAATTTCTATTGTATTATTGTTTTATATTTTTGCGTCCGGTTGTCAAAGTAAAGAAGTCATATGGACTGAAGGAAACAAGATTGATAATCTTCACTTCAAGAAGAAGTTTATAATATTATGGAACTTTCATTGATTACTTTTAAATGTGTTTTACCTTTTTATACATTATCATATTATTAATATTTATTTTTAATATATTATAAAAACCTGTTTCAACCGATTAATTCGATCTAATTAGCTATTCAACAACATTACCGAGTCGATGTCTGGTACGATTTTCAAAACACTGATCACAACAATCAAACAAAATCTAGATATTAAATGGTAACTGTGCAATGGATGGAATTCTTTGATTTCTCAATTTGAAAATCACACATGTATCAGTTGCCAATTACAATCTTCCACAATTCCACTATTAGTCCATCTTCAACTATTTATTTTAAATAGAAAAAATACGATTGCTCTTATAAGAAACAATTAAAAAATATAAATAATTTGCATTATGTATGTATGTATTGGTCACTATTTACATTACAGTTTTTGGAAGATTTATCTATTTGATAATTGTATCATCCAAATTAATTAAGAGAAAAACCCAAATTTCATATTTCGAAATTTAATGCTACTATATATGAGTATAAGATTTTAGAAATGAGTTCAATTTAAGCTATGGTTTTGACTTTGTCGATCTAGTTTAAGCTACTTAATACTACTTATTACGTTACTAAAGTAATATATTGAAAAGTAGGGATTTTATAGGTGTGTTTGAGTTAAAAATTTGAAATTGTCGATCTAAATGTTGATAAAATATATATATATATATATATTTTTTTTTTCAAATTCAGCCAGTAATTACACTTACCATTTGAATTTATCTAATTATGCATGGTTCCACAAAAAAGATTATACAGTTACCATTTAGACTCCTAATTGACATTTTTTATCGCCATCGGCGCTTTTGGTTGCTGACATGAGTTTCTCTCCATCATTTTTTTCTCTCTTTATAGTTTTCTAATTTGTTGTGTTTGCTAGAGATGAGCTAGTTCTATGTTAAAGCGAGATGTGGCTGCCAAGTGCCCTACTTGGGAGTTGGTTAAGGTATAACACCAAGTTTCTAATGAATTGTTGCAGAATTTGTCGATTCCAAAGTGGAAATGAGACATGATAACCATGAACTTTGTCATGGGTTCACCGATGTGCGACAAGAAAGATGTGATCGTTCATTGACTAACTAAGTTAGCTCACTTCGTTGTAGTGAACATAACAAAAGAACCAAAATTTTGGTGTAAATAAATGTGTAAAGGATCGTGCGGTTACATGGAGTATTAACGAGCATAGTCTCAGGTTTAGAAAAAAAGTTTTGTCTTACAATTTTGGAAAGCTTTTGAGAAAATGTTTGAGAATAGAGTCCATACAAGTACGATATATCATTTCAAATAGTTAGTTCCTCTAAACGAACAATGTAAATACTCACAGACTTGTTGCGAGCTAGTAGGTTGGACTTGGCTGGTAAGTGGGAGAAACATTTACTTTCGGCCTAGTTCATATAACAACAATTACCACCCAAGTATCAAAATGTCGCCTTACAAGACCTTTTAGATATAATTTTGTAGAACTCCAGTATATTGGACTCAGATGGGGGAGAATAGCATATGTGACCGCGACTTTGTTAACGAAACAACATAAAATATCAGGGTCTTGAAGCTTTAAATGAAAGAGGCCCAAAATAGACAAACCAATGTGGGCAAGTGAAGAAAAGAGATTGAGTTCACAGTTAGAGATCTAATTTATCTCAAAATGGTAAGTTGAGTCCAACGTACATGGGGCCATATAACATTTTGAAAGGATCAGACATTTTTCCTACAAGCTGGAATTGCCAATTTAAGTGGAAGTAATTTACAATGTTTTTTCATGTATCAATGCTAAGGAAGTATGGTAGGCCCATTGGACCCATTTTAGGATAAATCATAGTTGTTTTACCTGCGGTTAAATACACAATTTGTTTCTTGTGTTTCTCGAGGATCTGAGCCTAAAACTCATCATAACTCTTGCTTCTTTGATGGATAAACTCATTTTCTGAATTTGATCGTATCAAAATTGGTAACAGAGCAGGATATAGTCCAAAATCTTAAGATGACAGTCCATAATCTGAAGAGTGGTGAGCGATTCCGATCGCATGATGGAGTTGAAATCGAAGAAACAATGGCCGAACTCACTGCTTGTTTTGAACTGAAGGCCAAATCTTTTCAAGGGATGTGTGAGGCGAACGGACGCCGTTCTTAAAGGGTAATGTTTTAGGCATTTATCCTACACCACATCACAATAATCAATTTAAAAGGCTACACTTAAACAAAATTATACTTATATTTTTTTTTTTGGTCTAGAACTTAATTTAAATAAAAAAGTTAGTGGTGCACAAAAAATTAAAGAAATTATTTTAATATTAAGTACTTCAATTAATTAGAATTTTGAGATTAACATTTTCTTATCAATTAGTTATGATTTATTTTTAATCACTTTTATAAGATGTGTACGAAATGTTTTCCTAAATATAAATATATATATATATATATATTGATTTTAAATGTTGTTCAATATTCATTTACTTATTGCAAAATAAAAAGATATTATTTTCTGAAAACTCCAAATATTTTTAAAGAGTTTTCGTGTTCTTCTCATTCGTGTTATTTTTTCAAATATTTTGATTTTTTTAATATTTTAAATGTATTTGGACAAGTTGATTATACGAATATAATGAATGAAATTGTAGAAAAACGGTAAACTAGATTTCTTTTATTAAAATAATTGTATATTTTGATTTTTAACAAATAAAACAATTTTATTATAAGCTATAACTTTTTTTGTCTTAGATCTCCAATCAGTTGAGTACTTTACTGGTTAAGTGTTTGGCCAAATATGGTCGGATTAAACCTCTGTTTAGAACTTTGGACTATGTATTGACAGTTTAGGGCGTTAAGCCTATTCTGCTAGTGTTTCACCGGCGAGAACTCTTTCCAACTTTTACTCCTTAGCCATATCGTTTCACGGTTCGTATCATTGCCAAATCCAACCATACTTGGGCTTCTAATATTCAGTTACTAATGCGAGACATTGACAGATCTTTACATTTATTATCCATTATGGAAAAATAACTTTTCAACACTTCGTCTTTTTTAGAAGATTTATTTGTCTGCCTTCTGTAAAGGTTATGAAAGCTCTATCTTAACAATAATGACGATAGTCGTTCGAGCGATGTTCAATCATACTATGGTCATGATTTTTTTGGCTACGAGTTTCTCTTATGAGACTGTCAAAAAATCACTTTGGAAGCTGGTTAGACACAATAATATTCATCGTGCACATTAAACTCTTCCTTTTATTTTCATTTAGTCACCCCTTATTTATGTTTTAATGTATTTCATACCCATTTGTAAGCTATGAATGAAATACAACCCATTTTGTCAAAATAAAATAAAATAAATGATAGTACATACATTATTTAGAACTACTTTTGGACGAAATGATAACTGACATTACTTACTTTTTCTTCTTCTTCTAGCCATTGTGATGTAACAGTAAGACTATTCTAGAAAAAACTATAAATCAAAATTAAATTACTTCACAACTATATCGAACATGTAACGTCATAAACTTATTTTTCATATATTTTGAATTCATACAAAAGTCGCCTCATATGTTTAATAGTATAACTGGACCAACTTATCTATTTCTATTGAACGCTTTATTGGGCGCTTCCTACGATATAGTCCATCATTCATTAGCTTATCATATGACTTTGCTTAGGAAGCTTCTACTTTCTTTGTGGCATATTAAATAATTTTAATTGTGTTTCAAACAATAAAATCAACCACTCTCGTTGAATTGAATACATTTAGGTGGACTAAAAATCAAACAGTTTTCCTACCATGATTCAATTTTTTCGTCCACACATCAAAGCAACCTGAAATTATCTATGTTTCTTTATGTTTTCCTTCTCATTTGCCACCGACACTACAAGAGAACATTAGTTTAGGGACCATTTTTTACAACGTTTTTGGGACGTCGTAAAATAGGGAGGTATTTGCAACTCCTTTACGACGTTTTGAGATTTCGTCGTAAAGGAGTTGTAAGAGTACAACGAAAATTTACGTTGTAAACAAGTCAGTATTTTACGACTCCTTAACAACGCTTTCCCATTGCTCAAACAATTCGTTGTAAATTAGTCCCTAACTTGCAACTCTTTTACGACCTCTGTATTTTACATCGAATTAACATCGAATGTCAAATTAGGTAAACACGTTTTTCTTATTACAAAAAAGGTTTAAATAAAATTTAAATTTGGAGTTGTAAAGGTGTTGTTAAATTAAAAATTTTGATGCTAAAACGTCTCTACTTTAAAACTCATTTACAACTAAAAACTTTACAACTACTTAAGGATGTAATTTCAAATTAGATATTTATGGTTAGGTACAAGTATTGTAATTTACTCGTAATTTGCGGGATGTTGTAAAATCATCGTTAATTTTTTGCCTATATAAGAAGGAAGGCTCTCTTCATTAATCACAACATCAAAAAACAAAAAAAAACGTGGTAGAGGGGAAAAAATAAACAGTTTTGTGGAAAAACCCAAAAAATGTCTTTCGGTGGAGATATATTCGAGCAACGGAAGTGGATGTATATGCATAGAGATGCTGCCGGAATCGTGACAAAGGCGTTTTATGAATGGGGCAGAAATATTCATGCACCAAGCTAGTCTAACCGAAATCACGGTTGAATTGGGGAGTATGTGTGAAAGGTGAAACCGATTTCTATGGGGTTTTGCAAGAGATTATCGAAGTGGAATTTGTGGGATTAATTGGGTTGAAAATTGTGCTATTCAAATGTGACTGATTTGATCCCGTAATCAACAGAGGTGTCCGTTACAGCAAATTTGGTGTTGTGGACGTGAATGGGAGGAGAAGATACAACAAGTTTGAGCCTTTCGTCTTAGCATCACAAGTAGAGCAAGTTAGCTTCATTCCATATCCAAGGGTCAAAGAGTCAGGCATCAATTGGTTAGCTACAGTGAAGATCACACCGCGTGGGTGAATCATTGGATGTGGAGATTTACCGTTGCAGGAAGAATCATGTTCATCGATACAGGTGCCAGAGGAAGCTACAGAGTTAGTGGTTCTTATCGATCCGGAAAATCGAGAGTACGAGGATCTCCCTGAAGAAGATGTTGACGATGAGGAGCGCGACGAGTTTGCAGAAAGTGATAATCCAAGTAGTGGAAATGGTAGTAACGGTGAAGAATCTGATTGAAACTACAATTTATAATGTAAGAACAATGTACCATTGCAGAATTTTAATGTAATTTACGTTATGTCAATCTTTTATCAATCTAAGTTTAATCAAAGTAAGTTTTACAAATCAATCAAAATTTATTAATCTAAGTTTTATAAATCAATATAACATTCCACAAAACACTTAGGGAAAAACACTTAGGAAAAAATAAATTTCATGAAAATGTTGTAAAATCGTTGGAAGCTAAAAACGCCGTAAAGACGTTGTTAGTTGCCAACGACTTTACGGCGTTTTCTTATAAAACGTCATAAAGTCGTTGGAAGGTAAGAATTCCAACGATTTTACAACGTTTTTAATCGTATAAATTTTTTATATCTTTGGAAAATTTATATAATTATAAGATTTATATGATTTATAATACTATATCATATTTGCAATATAGTTTCTATGGTTGATAGGATTTATAATATTTTATAGTATTTTATATGATTTATATGATGTATAAACACTTAGAAAAAATTAAATTATTAAAAACGTTGTAAAATCGTTGGGAGCTAAAAACGTCGTAAAGACGTTATTAGTTGCCAGGACTTTATGACGTTTTCTTAGCTCCCAACGATTTTACAACGTTTTTAATCTTATAAATTATATAAAATACTATACATATTACAATTGATATAAAGTATATAAACCATATATAATTTATGATAATTTATAAAAACCATATATAATTTATATTCTTATAATATATAAATCATATAAACTATTTTAATTGAAATATTATTAATAAACACCGTAGCTCTGACATGTTCGATGAATTACTTCGTTAAATATTTTGTAATTTGTAATTAAATTTTGTAAAAACATTTTAATTTTATATTTTAGTTTTATATTATAATTTTAATTTATTCATTTCATATTTTTATTTAAATACAAAATATTAAATTTCACAATTTTATTTAAAAAATAATAAATAACAAACTTTAGTCCCTAAATCGATGTAAAATATACGTCTTTAAATAGTTGTAAATAATTTCGTTGTAAAATAGTTGTTAAAGTTTTGTCCTTAAGTAGTTGTAAACATTTTCGTCTTTAAATAGTTGTAAATTTTTTGCCTTTAGTTAGTTGTAAAGTTTTGATGTTTATACTTTGTAACACATTTCGACTTTAATACGTTGTAAAATATTTTGTCTCTACTTAGTTGTAAATAAAACGTTGTAAATTGCTTGCTAAGTTTACAACCAACTTACAACGTAAAGTTTGCCATCGACTTTACAACGCACTCTTAATTTTACAACGTTTTTACAACACCTATTTTACGACGTTTTAACAACGTTATTATTGCATTGTTAATTTTTACAACGATTTTACGACGTTTTTTGGCTTACGACGTGCAAGACACGACGAACCACGTGGCGTCTCTAATCGTCCACGGCGTGCATGACACGACAAAAATGGGAGTTGTAAAACCCATGTTCTCTTGTAGTGAGAACTTTCCTCCTATTTACATCATTGTAAACGTGAAAATATTTATTAAAACACTGGATACAAGTTTAATTTTTCTTATGGTGGTTTACCCATTCATATTTTTTTACAAAAAGGCATGTCACAAGTATTTATTAATGTCACTTACTTACATGTATAAACTTTTGTTTGTCGATATTGTGTATGTTTTGGAAGAACGAGCCTCTGTAACTTTCTTTCCGGTGTATGTAACTTTAACACCGTAATGTTCTAAACCGCACCAAAGTCACGAATTTGGCAAATAACCAGAAGGGAATAATCTATCAAAGATTATTTGTGGCTTTTGATGTCGAAATTGATCCACAGGTATTTGTAATAGGAGGTACAGATCTTAGACAGGTTCACCATTTGACATGGCGTCTAGATTAAGGTAAAATTGTTATGTTTACACCTATAATACCACTCTAAGTTGGCTTAGCACACTCTCTCATGTGAAAAATGACATTATTTTGCCTTGAATCTAGCTAAAAGAGATCACATTTATACAAGGATCATATTAGAAAAAGAAAATGAAATATCCTTTAAAATAGATTTCTAAAATATTTTTATTTATCATAAAATATTTATCTCTACCCACAATTCTAATATAAAAAATGATTGTAATTAAATATTTAATTTACAATTATAAAACAAAGTACTAATAAACTAATTTTATTATATACAGTCGAGTTCTCAAATTTATATATTAATAAGATCTTACTATATAGGTACAGTTTCTCAAAATTATTTATTAACAGTATTTTTTTACGTTTCAAATCCAGCGATCAATATAATTTATGTATTTTGATATAAAAAATAAAATAAAATATATTAAAAAGATATTTATCTCTATCAAAAAATAAATAATAATATTAATCTTTACACATAATCCTAACAAAAATGAAATTATAAAATAAATTAAGTATAAATATTTATCTCTCCTTAATTATAAAATAAAAATAAATTCTAATAGAAGATAATTGTCATATTTTAGAAAAATGATTAAAAACATATTTGCAAGAAAATTGCAAATATCTTAACAAAAAATATAATTATTTAAACTATGGTTTCTCAAAAATACCTATTAACAAAAAAAGTTTCACTCAGAAAATCTTCATTATTTATATATTAAAAATAAAATAAGATGTATTTTAAAAAGAAATTTATCTTTATCAAAATATATTTATCTTTATTCACAATTATAATACTTAAATGAATTGTAAAATAAAAATAAGTATAAATATTTATGTTTTAATAATTATAAAATAAAAGTATATTTCAATAGAAGATAATTATCTATATAGATACATCTCTCTATTACTAAATATTTATCTATATGATCTTCCTAATCTAAAAAATAATTATAATCAGAAAAATAACTTGTGAATATTAATTGATATATAGACATAAGCAACGAGATAGACAATTTCATGGAACTTACGATATTTTCTTAACTCTCTCAAGCATTCACAAAGAACTTTCACTAATGCTTGTATCAAACAAAATCAAGACAAACAAAAGAGGTAATTCAGTAGTTTCACTACTCCTTTCATCAAAAATGTTATTAATTCAGTAATTTTTGTTTACATCCAACAAAATCAAGACAAACAAAAGAGGTAAATAGTTAAAGTAAAATGTATTGTTATCTTATTTTACTATTACTTACTAATAAAAACTATTATTATTAAATACATTTTTTATGGATTGACATTTTCCCATCTCAATTTCTTAATTTTATTACGTCAATTTTGAACCATCAAAGTTACATATTAACATGGTTGTTTTAACAATCAAATTTTATTTTAATATTATATATTTTAAAAACTCTCTCTCATTTTTATTTTCTGTATTTATGTACTTAGAAAAATAAACAAAGAATATTTAAAAAAAATTATTTAGAAAATCTATTATTATCGCCAATTATTTATATCTATTTAGAATCCTAATATAATTCTTTTTAAAAACTATATTTATTTATAGTTTTAAAATAAAAATAATAAAAATATCTCATATTAAGTATAAATTAAAAATAAATTGATATTTTTGAAAAGTATAACTAGAAATGAATTTACATATGTTTCATAATCTTTATAAAGAAAACTTAATCTATTATATACAATTGGGTTTCTTAAATCAATAATAAACATGATTATTTCACGTATTAAATCTAATGATCTGAAATTAGCAATGGACAAGATCTTTATAAAGAAATCTTGAAGTATTCTATATATTTTAAAATATATTTTTGTTTTAAATTTTTTATTTACCATGAAATATGTATCTTTATTCACAATGTTAATATAAAAAATTATAAGTAATTACCATTATTTATAATCATAAAATCATATTATATAAAATGGGATTTCAAAATTTAGTAATCAACGAGATTCATATACGTAACAAATCCAACAATTCAAAAATTTTCATATCCTATTACATCTTGTTATATAAGTTGAGTTTCAAAATTTAGTAATCAAAAATATTGTTTCACGTGTCAAATTTAGTGATTTAAAGTTTTTTTACTATTTTTATACATTTTAAACATTTTCTTAAAAATATTTATAATTACCACAAAATATTATCTCTATTCACAAATCACAATCATAACATACAATGAAATATAAATAGTTATCTTATAATCATATAATTTTATTTATAAAGTTAGATTTCAAAAGTAGTTAGTAAGATATAGATTTTTTCAACATAATAAATCCAACAATTTAAAATTCTGCAGTATATATATTATATAACATTGAGTTTCAAAAGTTAGTAATTGATGTTCGTTTACATGTCAAATCCAACAATTCAAAATTTTGTAGTATTCTATTATGTAAAATTAGATTTGAAAATTAATTAATCAACAAAATTCTTAACTATTATCTAAAATATAATATATATATATATTTATAAAATTTGTCATCGCACGAATTCATATCTAATATATATAAAATAAAATAAACGTATATATTTACTTTATCCTGTTTTTGTCATTTTCGTGAAAATGCTTCTCAATATGTAAACTTGCGTCGATACGTAGAAAATATTAAATCAGTGATGAATGGGAATAAAATCTAGCGAACGCAAGAAAAATCTATAAGAATATGTGAAAGAGAAAGGAAAACTTGTCATAAACAAGAGTCAAAGATGTCATCTTGATTGGCACTAAAAAAGTTAATATTAATAAGTGGGAAAAACGTGACGTATCAACATATCAATACAAAAATATAAATACTCATAATGTCATCAACTATATATACATCTATTGCATCCAATTTGCATTCAACAAAACATCTATTTCCAATTATCATCATCATCTCTCTCTACCTCAAGAACAAAGATGGATACATTAAGAATCCATGCTCTATTGTCTTAGTTCTCACTATCTTCTTCATTATTGTCTTTTTTTTCAAAAGCTGCAACAGATCATATAGAGAAGTTGGTAAGCTACACTTAAATGTATTAGATTATAAAAATTCCATTCAAAATTAATTAACAATTAGTAGAGTTGTCCATGTGAGAACTTTCTTTTTTGCAATGTAAAGTATTTTTATAGATCCCTTCTAGAGGTTGGTGGAATTAGTCCAAACCTACAATTTCAGAAATATTAGATGAGTTAGTATACATTGGATATATATGGTACAACTAGATGTGTTAACATTTTCTGAATCAATAAGACTTATATATGATTTTAAATTATACGTTTCCAACTCAAAATTAATTGAAAATGATTAGAATAACCCACATATTTTATACGTTAGAATGTGGTTTGTTTGTTTTTCCAATGCAAGATATTCCTTACAAAGTAGAATAACCCATATATCTTATACGTTGGAATATGATTTGTTATTTTTGTATTTACTACAACAAAATGATATGGTGAATGGATGAATGTGGAGGATAAAATCGAATTTAGCTACAAACGTACAGAAGAGAATTGGGGAAAACTGAAACCTGAATGGAAATTGTGTGGAAAAGGAGAAATGCAATCACCAATTGATCTTGTGAACAAAAGAGTTAGAGTTTCTTCTCATCTTAAAAGACTTGCTAGAGACTATAAACCTTCCAATGGCACCCTCAAAAATAGAAGCCATGATATGATGGTATGTTAGATTACTTTCATTTACTTCTACAGCTCCATTGAACATACTATTAATGGAGGAGGGTCTGCAATTTGTTGTTCTTTTTTTTTTTTCTTAAAAAAACTCCAAGTAGTATATATTTATTTTAAATCTATTTGGTTTGATTGGTTAATTAGGTTATCGTCCAAAAATATTTAGGAGCCCATCATATATTTTCTGATGGATTATTTTTAGTAGTTGTGTGATATAGTATGAGTATATAGCCTTATGCCTTGAACAATGGTATTTATAGTTTCTTCTTATGAAAAGTGGTATTAATAATCACATTACTTTAAAAATGAGATACGGTTACAAATCGTATGATTTTAAAATGAAAGAATACAAAAAAGTAAGTCTACTACTTGCCCATTCAATGATCGAATTTTGCTGTCTATATTATAATTAATGGGTCGGCTGTTCAATATTAAAAAAAAAAATTTGTGTGTAACGTTTTCTATGCAAGCTAAAAATAGCATTTCTAAATGTATGCTGAATTTTCATCAAACACATATCCAAATTTGTATAGATCAATGGCATGGAATTAAATGTTTGTAAAATAAAAGCTGTTTTTAATATTTATATACTAATTAATATAGAGAACTTTGGTAAATAAAAAAGATGGCAGGTTTGCTCTCGAGCTTCACATGGTTCACGAAAATATAAACGGAAGAATCGCTGTATCACAGTGCTCTACAAAATCGGAAGGCCAGACTCTTTTCTCCAATTGGTATTAATTTGAACAATTATGACTTATTTAGCTTTTTATTATTTTAAATGAAACTTATTCATAGTCAGTTTTCCTTTGTTTTTCTTTTGGTTAGTTGGAAAACAGACTGTCGGCGATTACAGATCTAAATGAGGCAGAGAGAAGTGTAGGACTAATTGATCCAAGAAATATAAAAACTGGGAGTAGGAAATATTATAGATATATTGGATCACTAACCACTCCTCCTTGTATACAAAATGTTATTTGGACCGTCGCTAAAAGGTTTATTCGTCTTTTTTAATTTTATTCAACATTATTATTATATTATTTATTACATTCATTTGTGTAATTTTTAGGTAAGGATTGTGGCCAAAAAAACAAGTGAGACTACTCCAAGTGGCTGTTCAAGACGTAAGTTTTATCTAAATAATAACCTTATCGGTTTTTGCAACTTAATTATATAAATATATATATATATATATCTTTTTTTTGGCATATATATATATATAGCTTAGAAATGAAATATATACATGTTTGATTCATATTATTTTTCAGAATTCAAATTCAAATGCGAGGCCGGTTCAACCTACAAATTACCGTGTAGTAAAATTCTACAGTCCAAAGTCTTTATGAATCTTATACAACTAGATGATACAGTACTATGCACGGGATAGTTCTTGTGAAAAAATTAATATACATTTCATATTATTTTAATTTATTTATAATATCTTTATTTGGTTTTTTTTTTTTTTTTACTTTTTCTTTATTTTATTTGCTTTGTATATGTAAATTTACTAATTATATTTATAGTTGATATACTAAAAATTAATTTATAATGATAACAGTTGTTATATACAAATTACATTTTTAAAACACTATTGATTGAAGTTTTGATTTTTGGATTTTGTAAATAACTCATGCCATTAGCTTAGGCTTTATCAAAAACACAATGAGTTATCCCGGTGCTTCTTACACCTCTCCAAGACCATGAATTCCCAACCTTTGGAAAGTCAATAAGTCCAGAATCTCTTAACATTTGATTTAAAGTCATGAAAGAGTTTACATTCCTCGGGACCCCCTTGCTTTATATGATTGCCCAAAATCTCACTAAAATCACCTCTAATTATCCACTCACCTGTTCTGATAATACTCATTCTTGTTAAACGTTCCCAAACATAAGATCTTTTGACTTAAATAGGTTCTCCATATAAAAATGTAATATGTGATCTAACACCAAGGAGATCTAATGATATGTCTATCATATTTCTATCCTTGTAATTTATTATAACATTATAATTATCTGAATAAAATAATGTTAAACCACCACTTGCCCATATCGGTTCAACCGTAGTCAGGGATTTTAAACCCAAATGCAATTGTATTTTTTCCAATAAATGAAAATTATTCTTAGTTTCTGATAGAAATAAAAATTCAGGTTTAACTGGTACCTATATTTGGAGGATAAAATATATCTATCGTACTATTTAGGTGCAACTGGTACCTATACTTAAGGAACCATAACAAATTGATACTAATATCTTCTATCAATGCGGCTAAATTAAAAAAACATAATAATCTCCTAAACCTTTGTTTTCCAAATATTTCTCCTTTCGAGATAGAGTTACCATAAAATTCTGGCCAGTCTCCATATTTTATGGATACCTTACAAATTTAAGAATCAAATTCAAATTTGAATTCTACATTCTCTCAAAGGTATATCTGAACCTATTATCTGCACCTCCTACAACTAGAAACTTAGGCAAACATACCTCAGGTACTACTTCACTTTCATGTATAATGACAGAAAAAGTTTGCTCTTGAACAAATGTTGTGATCATTTGCATGAATCCTATCCAGATCCTAACAAATCAAGAGTAGTATACACACCAATAAGACGCACCACCAAAAGAAAACAACAATAGGAAAAATTTTCCTTCATGTGTTTTATCTAAATACAACATTATCACCAAGATTTGCCTATTACTAGACTGTGTAATATCTACGTATTTGGTTACTCTACCGAGTACGGTGTCTGTAATAAGCCTCAAAACATTACACATTAACCAAATGCACACTTTGCATCTAATAACATTGCTAATTGGAGATGGGCCGAGTATTTTCTTGTACATAAGCAAGCTTCGATGCGTCTATTCTCACAATTAGAAAATATAAATACACCTAATGGAACTAGCGAGTTTATCAAAAATCTAAAACCGATCGAGATATCGAGTATCCTTCTCGAAAATCTTAACAAACATGATAAAAATATCCTTTGTACCTCTCTCTCCTCGGTTCCAGAAACACTCTTCATCATAAGGATCCTTCCAATTTCACCATCTCTGAAGATAATGTTTCTAGATAAGATGAAATCAAAGTCCCCTAATTCTTCATCTAGGTAATTATACTCAAAGGAAAAAACCAAATTAGGAATCAACATAACTCCTTACCATACCCAATCATGATTGGAAGCCACAAAATAATCCACTTCAGATCGGAGCAAACCATATCAGAGGAGAGCTCCCTAAATTTCGTACACCCCAAGGAAACCACTTCGCCGGAAATCGCCACCTCCTGGTGATACAAATATTACTGCAGCAATGGCCTCACTGCTTTCAAAACCCTTCCTTCCAGATAGCCTCACCTCTGCCCTCGCCGGAGATCGCACGTCGCATTGCCATAAAATGCCCTATGCCCTCTAGGGTTTCGTCGGAAGCTCCTTTTTATTAATTTGATTTTTTATTTAGGTAGCAATTTATAGTTACATATTTTTATTGTATATCCGAATACTTTTTAATAAATAATAAAATTTTTTAGAATACAAGATTTGTGTAAGGAAATATATTGTATCCGATTTATTAGGTTTGCAAATAATTCAAAGAATTATTTTCTATTATAGGTTTCGATATATCAAATTTATTAGGTTTGTTAATAATTTGATGATTTCCAAAATCGAGATGAATAATTAATAAATATAAATTTTT
>JAKUCM010000249.1:0-34165 GCA_023374145.1 Lepidium sativum | reverse complement strand
CACCATCGCTCGACAGCCCTGTCATCCACCCTCTTACCAAATTGAATAGATGATTTCTCAAAAATTTATCTTCTGCCCCCGATTAGCACTTCATATTCCGTCAAAATATTCAGAATATTTGTGGCTTCCTCTCTAGTCGCTTTACAAAAAAGTGTCGTGTCATCCGCAAACAATAGATGAGATATTGTGGGACTATGTCGAGATATCTGGATTCCAGATAACAAATTATGCTGCACCGCCCGTCTTACTTTTCCTATCAAAAACCTCCGTACACAGTATAAATAAATACGGTGACAGCGGGTCTCTCTGTCGTAAACCTCTACTAGGAATTATGCGTCCTCCAGGTAACCCATTGATGATTATTGAATATTCCACACTATTCATGCAATACATTATACACTTTGTCCATTGATTTGAAAAACCCAACTTACCCAAGAGCACGAAAAGAAAATTTCATTCGACCCTGTCATATGCTTGACGCATATCTGTCTTTATTGTCATATAAGACCCCCGTTATTCTGGGTGAGGATCGTAAAGCATGAAACATCTCTTGCGCTATCAAGATATTATCTAAAATCAACCGCCCCGCTACAAAGGCTGACTGTGTTTCAGATACCAGTTTTGGGAGAAACCGTTTTAAACCTTAAACACAAAAACCATAGAAATTATCTTATACCCTATATTACACAAACTGATTGGCCGGAAATACGCCATTTTTTGTCGGTTTAGACAACTTAGGAATAAGACAGATATTTGTCTTATTTAATTTTTTGGTGAACACACCTGTTTGTAAAAAATTATTTACCAGATTTATCAAATCATCTTTAATTATATCCCAAGAATATTGATAAAACAAAACCGTCATACCATCAGGCCCCTGGAGCTTTGTCAGGATCCATGGAAAAACACTACTAATTTGACTTCCAACTCACATATGGTCGAGTCAGAAAATAGTTGTCAGAATCTGTGACTCGTCGCTCAACATCATCCAATCGGATTGGGTAGCTCCCATTCGATGTAAATAAATCCTACAAATAATGTGTCGCCTAATGGAACATCTCCCGTTCCTGAACAACCCATTTACCACCATAATCTTATAATCTTGTTATCCTATTACATGCTCTACGTTGTTTAACTAGAGTATGGAAATATTTGGTATTCTCGTCACCAGCTTGTAACCATCTATTGCGATTCTTCTGTTTCCAATAAATCTCTTCATCCCGATATGCCTCCTTGAGGTCATTATTGACAAGTTCAGAGACAATGGAATCCACCACTGGTCCCAGCATTATATTCCTCTACCAATCTTTTTAACTCTATTATTTTTTGTCGCCGAGACTGTATATTCTCACTTGGAAATGTGAGATCTCTTTGCGACAGAAGCGAATCTTATCAATCAGTGGTACCTGTCGACCATTCTACCTGTCAGCACCTGTTTTAGACAACCAACGGCGTTCAAAAACAAAATCTATTTGATTTTAATTTGATGCTTAGTTGTCCGAATTTTCCCAAGAATAGGTCGATGGTCCGATCTTATCATATCCAGATAGTGGATTTCCCCATTAGGAAATAAATTATGCCAATCCCCGTTTCCGTACGCCTTGTCTAAAAACACATCTTACAATCCCGTTACGGCGTACACCTCTCCAGGACCATACATTTCCTAATCTCGGAAAATCTGAGAGACCACAATCTCATAACATCTAATTGTAAGCCATAAAAGACGTTATATTCTGCGGAAGTCCTCCTTGTTTCTCATGATTTCCTGAAATTTCGTTAAAATTCCAGAGATTAACCATGGACCCGTTCGGCTAATACCCATATCGTGTTTAGCATTCCCACACAATGGATCGCCTAGATTGCATTGGTTCCCCGTATATAAAAGTAATATGTGATATAATCCCTAGGATTTCTAAAGATATATCTATCATATTTTTGTCTTTGTAATTAATTGTCACTTGATAATTATCTTGATAAAACAAAGCTAAGCCACCACTTAAAGCGACGGGTTCAACCGTCGTTAGAAACCAAAAACCCAGATGTAATTGTATTTTTTTCCATAAATAAAAATTTATTTTTCGTTTATGATAAAAATAAAAAATTCAGGTTTACATTTTTTCCCAAATATCCCTGAAATAATTTATTAAAATTTTATTACCAACCACCCTGACAATTCCAACATAAAACTTTAAACATCATAATTTATATTTCATTTAGCCCTTATCATGCTCCTTGACCTTGGTCTCTTTGACCTTTACATTTTTTGGAGTCTTTCTCGGAGACATTCCGAGCAGCTCCATTTTTTTTGTGCAAAATTCCCCTAAGTGGTGTCAGAGATCGAACAACCTATTTTGGTGGCACCATCTGACCCTTAGCATGGCGAGACTCCTTGCATTTTTGTAACTTAGCTGCCAACAATTCATGAAACTGAGAAGTCTCTGTGTCAGAATGTGGTTCCTAATCATGCATTACTGCCTTCATGGCCATTTCGGCTAATAGATCGTCTTGCACATATCCAGGTGCCTCTGTTAATAATCCAGCTGTCGTCTCCCTCTCGACATCATCCGCAGGGCCAAGCAGATCGATGTCATCATCCTCGGCATCAAGATTCCCTTCCTCAGCCAATACAAATTCAGTCTTTGTATTATTCTCCACTTCTAACTCTGAACCAGGGAGATCTGCCGAAGGTGGTATCTCTGCCTCCCGCTGTTCTGTCCCATTCTCGACACTAGGTTGGAACTGAGGTCTGCAGACCTTTTTGGACCCTGTTCCCACATCTTTCGGTCCCTGCAGACCCAACAAACATTCAAATATATCCACATAAACCAAACAGAACATAGAATTAGGGAAAGTAATGAAAATCGTCACCTTTCCCGACCCATGTTGCTGGGATACCGAGGTTGCTCTACCTCGTTTGACCCCATATGACTTCTTAATTCCCAACTGCGGCTTAACCTCAGCACCTTCGGCTATATTCTTGCCTAAAAGCGCACCCTTAAAACTCTTATTTCTATCCGACACTCCCCATTGATATTTTGTCCTCATTCTGTAGACTTTTACTTTCTTTTCTAACCTTATAACTCACCGTTGCATCGTGTGTCATCCTAAAACATAGGGAACAAAACCCTACCAGCCTTCTATACTCAATCAAGATTTTGGAATCATGTCCCTCCTCAAATTCAAGTATAGAGGAGAAAAACAAGAGGTTTTGAGCAAGAGATCTCAATCAAAACCTGCCCCTTTTGTACGTCTATCCCCAACTATGCGACCGAGGGAATTTCGCCACTACTCTAATAAACCTCTTCTATCCTATACTCAAACAGGATCCCCCCCATTGTTCAAAATTCTTACCCATGTCAGATTCATCCTGAAATTCAAATTGGAAGTGTCTGTTCCCCTAGGTTCAGACCCTCGAACACGTCCTACTACGTTCCAAAAATGGGGGCATACGGAACAGAAAGGTATATACGTTCTGAATCAGAGGATTCAGACAGCGACCCATCAGCAGCTTTGATGTTCTTGCCAATAAATATGTGTTGTCAATATTTGGTATCTTTATCTTTATCACTCGAGGTGGAGATTGCGAAACCCCATTTTTCCCATTTAGCTTCAGCTGAGACATTGACCTAGCTGTATTACCAAACTCTGAAAATAATTGCGAGAGAAGAAACTTAACACACCCTAACACAAATACCGCTAATAGTCAACAATATATGGCAATAATATAATATGAAGACGCCAATAATTTCTCTTAATACTCGGTCCATATTGTTCCAGAAATATAGAGTAACATAGTTTTTTGAATATATATCCAGCAATTTTGGGTCCCTAACCAACCCCCATTCCCGTGTACCGTGTTTAAATTTAAAAACCCCTATCTCCCAGCCATGTAACCAGCCAGCTTTAACTGTGAAAATACAGGTAACCCTCTAATGATTGAAGCGGTAAATACTGCACCAACACTGAGATAATGGTAATAAGTTAACCCTGAAAATACAGTACCCTCTAACAATCCATTATCGCAAATGGAAATCAATTCGTATCCCTTAAACTCATACCATCGTAATTTTATCCCATGAACCACTAACACTGAGATAATGAAATATTTGTGTATCACTTCCCAATTACCTTTCATCATAGGAATTAACAGACATGCTCTATAACCCTTACAAGTTAATTGTAATTCCCCTCTTGACCCGTACTGAACACCAAGACAACTTGATAATACTCTCACATAAAGTTAACCATGTAAAGAGAAAGGAACTTGTATCATTAGGCTCCATAGTTAGCTGTTTTTTCTGCATCCCCCGTGTCTGGAACAGGACAATGTTGAACCAGAACTCCCCCTTCTCTCCAGCTCACCCTTTCTCTCTCTTTTCCTTTTTTTTTTTTTTTTTTTTTTTTTTTTTTTAGAAAAAAGAAAACACAGCTCTAGTCACCCTTTATCTAGGCAAAAACGCCATTCCAGCTACCAATTCCCAAACCTCCATACAAGGATCGTGAATCTGAGGCAACTTCTTTTCCTTAAAATGATTTCTAATCATGTATCCAATTCCTGTTGTCAACATTACCTTTAATCGTAGTGTGACAAAGTGCGACAAGATCATACCTGAAATCTCCGCTCTGAAAGTAATGTTATGAGAGTTGAGATTCCTGGTCCCCTGAGCCAATGAACCTAACACCAAGAACCCCATTTTCCTTCTATTTGAGACAATCTCATGTTCAAAACCCGTTTGGTGACACAAGAGATCTAGCTTATCTCCCATTCCTTACCGCATCGCTCCATTGACCATACTAATCCTCGATTCCTCTTCAATCGCTTTAACCTTGACTCGCCGCGACTATTGAGAATCGCAAACCCACACCAGCCGTGAGATCGCCGCTCCTCCGACCCCGAGCATATCCTAAATAGACTTCGAAATCGAAATAAATTCTTGAGATACAAATTATTCTCTAGCGAAGTTATCATTTTCTTCACCTCCGAGTAAATGTAAATTAATTTAGTTCGTGAAGTTTCATCTGTGGTTTTGAAATTTAAAACTAGTAATTTATTTGTAAGCTTTTTAAAAGATTAGGAACTGGTCAGATTGGATATACGTAGTAGATATTCAAGGATCCACACCCACAGCCACACCCACATCCAACAATTTTGGAACAATTTAAATTGTAAGTGATCGAATTAAATATTATAGCATGTGTAGGACACGCGCATAGGGACGAGAACTAAAATTTCAAAAGAAGCAAAACCTTGAATCAGGGAGATAAAAAACAGCGGCGGTTCTGAGAAAATATGGAAAGGATTCCGCAATTAAGAGAAGTGATAAAAAGACAAAATTAGCCCTGTCTTTAGAAAAACAGCTTCTCTTAACTCGTCTTCTTTCTTCTTCCCTTGGTTTTATATCTCTACTCCCAAAACCCAGGGGCTTCTTAACTCACACAAATCTCTTCCTTATATAACTACTGGATCTCCATCATCACTTCCCATAAAGTCTCAACAATATACACCTTTCAAAACCAAATCAAGTCTGAAATCGACTTCTTTTTTTGTTTTGTTCAATCAGTTATTGAAAGAAAATTGGATTTAAAGATGCGGATGAGCTGTAATGGATGCAGAGTTCTTCGTAAAGGGTGTAGTGAAGATTGTAGTATAAGACCTTGTTTGGCTTGGATCAAATCTCCTGAAGCACAAGCCAACGCAACTGTGTTTCTCGCTAAGTTCTATGGTCGTGCTGGACTTATGAATCTCATTAACGCTGGTCCTGAACATCTTCGTCCTGGTAAGTGAAAAAAGTCTACGACTTTCGACAGTTGTGTAAACCTAATCTTCAAAGGATACATTTTTGAATGAAATTTGGGTGATTTTTGCAGGGATTTTCCGATCATTGTTGCATGAAGCTTGTGGAAGGATTGTGAATCCGATCTATGGTTCAGTTGGTTTGTTATGGTCAGGAAATTGGCAGCTTTGTCAAGCTGCTGTGGAAGCTGTAATGAAAGGAGAACCAATCACAGAGATTGCTGCAGACGCTGCAACGAATGGCCAAAGTCCACCGCTTAAGATCTACGACATTCGACATATCTCTAAAGATGAAAACTCCAGTGCTGTCAATGGCTCAACCGATCTGAAAAAACCGAAAACTCGTCAGACTAAACGAGCTTTAACAGTCGTGAAACAAGCAGTATCAGAAGGTAAATCCGGTGACGGAGAAGCTAGTCACGAGTCATCGTTGAGTCATCAGTCTGAGATTGTTGCTGCTCATGAAGGAGAAAGTAAAGAATCAGAAAGCAATGTATCTGAAGGTTTAACATTTTCGCCGCCAGCTGAGAAGGATTCCGGCGAGATTAAGCTTGACCTAACTTTAGGGCTCGAGCCAGTGTCACATGGCTATCACGTGGTACCTGTTAAGAAGAGAAGAATCGGTGTATTCGCCACGTGTCAGAAGGAAAGCACATGTAAAACTGAGCTTATGCTCTAAGCTTCGGTTTAACGTTGCTTATAAGTTTTGCCACCATTAGCTCTATTGGGCTCGGCTTTGTTGATCTTCAAGCTGAGCTGGTAACTTTTTTCTTCTTTTTTCTCTTGTGACCCAAAAGTATAGAGTATTGTACAAAAGTTATTTACAGAGATTAATTCAAGCAAGAATTGGCTGAGATACTATTTTCCTCTTTTCCTTATAAATAAAGCCAAAAAAATTATGTGAATTTGTTTATAAAATATAATGGGCCTAACTTTTACCATTTTAAAGAAAACGTTTGGGCCGACGAAGAAAAAAGAAACGTTGTGGGCCTTTTCCATGATTGTAACACAGAGGCTAGTTGTCAACACCACGTGGCGCATTATTACTGGTGTAAGGACTGCTGACGTGGTAGAGTTAAAAGTAGTAGCCATGTGCGTTGGAACATAATCCAGTGGAAGTTTACAGAGGGAACGCAAGGGTAGGGGCCAGATTCTGTATCTTAAATTCACTTACCTACTCTCGCTTTATCTCTTCTCTGAGGCGTTACCGGCGGCGGTCAATCTGGTGTGGAATTGCGCCGGAGAAATTGGTCACTGAGAAGGGGATTTCGTTTGTAAGAGATGAAGATATTTGTGAAAACTCTCAAGGGAACTCACTTCGAGATCGAAGTAAAACCTGAGGATTCGGTATGAGAATTTCTGCAGATAGTTGTCTTACTAACTCATTGAAACGGTTGAATTACGTATCGGAGGGAGTTTTTATTCTTTTAAAGGAACTTTTTGTATTTCACCTTTGATTTGGTCGAGTTTAGGGTGTCCTCTGTTCATTACATTTTTCATGATCTGGGAGTTAGTTCCTGCGAGTGGACTGTTCAGTAATCTGTGTGTGTATGGGATTTGTTTCCCATTTTATGTAGCTCGTTAATTGTGCTGTATATTGTGTAGTTTTTTCACTTATTATAGTAAGAAATTGGCTCACCATTTTTGCATTTGAAGTGTGTTTTGTCACTATGCTTGCATACATGACCCTTTTGCTCCTCCTATTTTTTTTGTTTCAAATGCATCTGTAACTTTTTCTTGTCATTGCATTTGACATTTTCTTGAACTTAAGATGGTAAATTATTTATTTACATACAGGTTGCTGATGTGAAGAAGAAAATAGAGACTGTGCAGGGCGCAGGTGTATATCCTGCTGCAAAACTGATGCTTATTTACCAAGGAAGGGTTCTTAAAGATGAGACCACAATCGAGGAGAACAAAGTTGCTGATAACAGTTTTGTTGTCATTATGATGAGCAAGGTGCGTTTTGAATCTGGGAAACAATATTAATTGTGTAGTTTTTTGTTTTAGCTCTTTGTTTACATATTTTGATCTATGCTTTCCGGTGCTAAACATGTAGAGTAAACCTTCTTCAGCTGGAGCATCTAGTGCACCTAAAGGCCCTACAGCGCAGGTGAGTTAGTTCCATTGTTATAGCATATCATTATAAAAGGCTGAGATGCTTCAACTTTGGATTTTGGAAATTTCTTGGTTCTGAAACTAATGATTCAAGAGTGTAAGGTTTTTGAACGAAACTTATTTTATTGTTTGCTGAATGATCTATCTTTGGTTTTTGTTTAGGCCAAGTCAATTCCTCCCTCAACATCACAACCTTCAATTTCCTCCTCTCAGACTCCGGTTTCTGTAGCAACGTGAGTTTGCAAGACAAGAACTTTCGGTCTGAAACTTCATGGAATCTATATGAAAAAACTTTGGCTCCATTCTATAGTAAAACTAATTTTCATTTTCCTATCCTCAATTCTAAAACTGTGCAGACCAACAGCACCTGCATCAAAACCTGCACGGACACCTGCACCTACACTACCAACACCTGAACCATCACCGCTGCCAACATCTGCACCTGCGCCAACACTGCCAACACTTGAACCAACACCGCTGCCAACATCTGCACCTGTGGCTGTAACTGAAACGGTGACTGCACAGACATCTGAACCTGTACCTGCTGCTATACCAGAAAGCACTCCTGCACCAGACTCAGCTCCTGCAGCGTTTGGATCTTTGCTGTCTATATCCTCTTTTCAACTCACAAATTGATCTTCTCTCATTTTGTTTCCTATTTATTTTTTGTTGAGATAGGAGCCAAGGTGATGTTTACGGACAAGCAGCATCAAATTTAGCCGCTGGAAGTAATTTAGAAAGTACCATTCAGCAGATTCTTGACATGGGCGGAGGAACCTGGGATCGTGATACTGTTGCCCGTGCACTCTGTGCTGCGTTTAACAACCCTGAAAGAGCTGTGGAATATCTTTACTCTGTAAGCTCAGTTATTTTCTCTGAATTTTCGTGTAGGTACCATGTCTCTTAATGGGATTTTGTGTAAGATACAGATTTTGGTCAATAATCACCATGCCTGAAAATAACTTTCCTTGCCATTATTATTGGCTACTAATTTTCTTGTCACTAAAGTGAGAGAATATACATTTTAATATCGAAATTTTTGTCTTAGGGGATCCCTGACCAAGCAGAAGTTCCACCAGTTGCCCGTGCTCCAGCTAGTGGTGGACAGCCAGCAAATCCTCCAACTCAGACTCAGCAATCTGCCGCAGCACCAGCAAGTGGTCCTAATGCAAATCCATTAGATCTCTTCCCACAGGTCATACACCTTGAGATAGGAAGCAGACTCGATCCATTTGAATTCCTGATCATATATGGTTGTTGTAAATAAAATTTACTCTTTATCTCTATTAGGGCTTGCCAAATGTTGGAGCAAATCCTGGTGCTGGAACACTTGACTTCCTGCGCAACAGCCAACAGGTAGGAGTTATAATTCTTTTCATAAATTTTTTTCTAACATTAGCTTACAAAAAAGAGTATATCAGACATCAATGTGTAACATATATACTATTATTGTAATTTATATTAGTTCCAAGCTCTTCGAGCAATGGTGCAAGCAAACCCTCAAGTTCTGCAGGTATGTTGATCTCTTTCACAGAAGAACTAAAATTATTGCCGGCATTCATTAGTCTTGTTTCAAATGGTCTTGTACACGTGCTTTCTGCAGCCTATGCTTCAGGAACTGGGAAAGCAAAACCCAAATTTGATGCGCCTGATTCAAGATCACCAAGCTGACTTCTTACGCTTAATCAATGAACCCGTTGAAGGAGGGGGAGATAGGTATGTATAATTCTGGATTTTCTGTGATTATTATACGAATATGATTCATAACATATCAAAACCAAAACTTTGGGAGGTTCTCGATTACTTAAACAGTGATTCTTATTTTGGGTAATTTGCACTGTATAATTCAGTGGCAACCTCCTCGGCCAATTGGCAGCGGGAATGGCACAGCCACAGGCAATTCAAGTCACAGCTGAGGAACGCGAAGCAATCGAAAGGGTTTGATTCCTTCTCTCTCCCTCTCTCTCTCTCTCTTTTAATCACTTTTTGAACTTTGATCTTTCCCCTTGAGAATGAAGGATGTATCACTGTTTTTGACCATAAACTCGGTGTCACATTGATAATAAAACAGCTTGAAGCAATGGGATTCGAAAGATCACTGGTGTTGGAAGTGTTTTTTGCGTGCAACAAGAACGAAGAGTTGGCTGCAAACTATCTTCTAGATCACATGCATGAGTTCGAGGAATAAGCATCTTCAGTATCAGTCCATCCTTCTCATTGGTCCATATGTTACCTATACATTTGTGGAATGCCAAGTTCAAACCAGAGGTATGTCCATGCCGTCGTCACTCTGTCAATGGTCGTGGCTCAGTGCACAGATTCAAATGGAGTTCTCATCTGCTCTTTGTATTGTCCTAGATCGCCGTTCATCCTTACAAAAAATCTCCTGTTCCTGTTATTTTTTGTCGAATTAGGGATATGTCTATATAGTAAAAATATAAGAATGAAAAATTGGAAATTGAAGAGAAATAAATAAACTTTTTGGTCCAAAACTTTGTATGATCTTTTAAAACTTTCCTCTTGTAAACATTTGTGTTTATGGTTAAGTTTCTGTTTTCTTGAATAACTTAAAAGAAATTAACTTCACTACTTACAATCTCAATCAGAGTTAGAGACTTCTAGAGTTCACTTAGAGACTCTAAATTTGTTAGAGACTTCGAGTCCACCATGTGATAATGCGACGTCGTATAATGTTGTACTCATGGATGCTTTGAAAGGTTTTTTTTCCCCTCAAGTCCTTCGAGACCTTACTTCTCAGCGACACCGAAATTTAAAAGAAGAAATAAAAGAGAGAAACTGAGAAGCTTTCGGAGAAGAAAAGCCCTAGGAGTTTAGATCCGCACTCTCCTTCCAGTTTCTTTCTCTTAATCGCTTTCTAATAGTTTGATTACTCCTCTTTGAAAATGTCTGTGCGTGTGCTGAATCCTAATGCCGAGGTTCTTAACAAATCGGCGGCGCTTCACATGACCATAAACGCCGCTAAAGGTTTACAGGATGTACTCAAGTCGAATCTCGGTCCTAAAGGAACTATCAAGATGTAAGTCTCTTCACTCGTGATGGATCTGTGTATAACTTCTTCGTCTTGTTGTTTTTGTTAAAATTTCATGTGGTCTTATCAATCACTCGCTGTAGGCTTGTTGGTGGTTCCGGGGATATCAAGCTAACCAAGGATGGCAACACACTTTTGAAGGAAATGGTGAGTCTATAAAGAATAGTTAAAAAGCTAGATCTTGTTGATTGAGTAGAATCTAGCTTAATGTCTCCTGTTAGTAGTGAAGTGTGTTCATAAGCTTGTAAATGCTAGGATTGTGCCTATATGTTCGGTATAATTAGAATACGGTTGTGCACATGGAATTTGTTCTCGTGGAATTAGGTACGTTTTGGTCGAGGACATGTATAACGTCTCTTAGGTTAGGCTGTTTGTTGTTATTGTGACAAAAATGACAGACATTTTTAGACCGGGACTGGTAAGGGATTATCCTGTTCCTATGACTGGCATGGCTTACAGGGCATATTGCTTATCTTTCCAGCAAATTCAAAATCCAACAGCCATCATGATTGCAAGGACAGCTGTTGCTCAGGATGACATAAGTGGTGACGGTACCACTTCCACTGTCATCTTCATTGGTGAGCTCATGAAACAGTCAGAGCGTTGCATCGATGAAGGTTAGCTAAAAATTTTTTTGTATGCATTAAACTTTGATTTCTTGACGAGTTGGGTTGATTTATGCTTCTCTACGTCCGTGTTAGATCTTAGCTGGACCGAATTAACTTTCATTTTCTGAATATGTTTGTTATGATATGAATCTCTTTCCAGTCTGTCATCTTCAGCTACCTTGTCATAGTATCTTTAACCTCAATCTTAGTGAAAAATGGTCCTAATAAATTGGCTAATATATGTCTCAGGAATGCATCCACGTGTCTTGGTTGATGGTTTCGAGATAGCAAAAAGAGCTACTCTCCAATTTCTTGACACTTTCAAGACACCGGTGGTTATGGGTGATGAGCCTGATAAAGAGATCCTCAAAATGGTTGCCAGGACAACTCTAAGAACAAAGGTATTCTTCTCGTGCTGAGATCTATATCTGTTTGTTATCACAGATCCTCCGCTTCATTTTCTAACTGGCCTTTTTTTTTGGCCTGCTTAGTTGTATGAAGGCTTAGCTGATCAACTGACTGATATTGTTGTTAATTCGGTAAGTGTAATGATGTCTCTCATTGACTATCGTGATTATTTTTTCAAATATATGAGAACTTACCTTTGGATCAGTTTTGGTTTTCAAGCTTGTGTGTCTTCTAATTAGCTACTTTCCACATTTAACAGGTTCTCTGCATTCAGAAGCCTGAGGAACCTATTGATCTGTTTATGGTTGAGATAATGCACATGCGCCATAAATTTGATGTTGACACACGATTGGTAAGCCTTTGATGTAGTTGCTTTACAGGAAATTTGCTAAGTTGGAGTCTAAAGATTTTCGCCCTATTAAATGACTTGTATATGAGACATAAAATCCTCTTGTTGGTCATGAATCATAATTATTTCTCATGTATTAGGTTGAAGGGCTTGTTCTGGATCATGGATCAAGACACCCTGACATGAAGCGTCGTGCTGAGAATTGTCACATCCTGACTTGCAATGTGTCACTGGAGTATGAGAAGAGGTGTGTAATATAAATTTCCGGTTGATTGGTGGTAGAGATATGAAAGACTAGAGAAGTTAGAGAAACTATCCTGTGTCACACTGATTATGTAGCCTAACTTTGTATATATCAGTGAAATTAATGCAGGGTTTTTCTACTCGAATGCGGAACAGAGGGAAGCTATGGTTACTGCTGAGCGACGTTCTGTTGATGAAAGAGTTAAGAAAATTATTGACCTAAAGAACAAGGTGGGTTTGAAACTTACTACCTCCAAGTCATATAATATATTCTTCCAGATATTTACATGTTCTATTTCTCATGCAGGTTTGTGCTGGTAATGATAACAGCTTTGTTATCATAAATCAAAAGGGTATTGATCCCCCATCATTGGATCTTCTTGCAAGAGAAGGGGTAAGCTATGAAAAGCTTTGTAGTTTTGTCAGCATTTGATTGCCAGAGAGATATGGAAAAATCTAGACAAATATTGTGAAATCAAGTGAACTGAAATCTAAGTGAAGACATATTGAACTGAAACTACTAGACAAATAGTTCTCCACTAATAGTATACATACAACTAGAAGCTTTGCCTGGAATTTCCACTAACCTTGTCTCATCTTGTACTCGGTCTCTTGTGTCCAGTCATCTTTCTGTTTTGTTATTACATGTTTTATGTGTCTCCAGATAGTCGCCCTTAGAAGAGCAAAGAGGAGGAACATGGAACGTTTAGTTTTGGCATGTGGTGGAGAAGCTGTGAACTCCGTTGATGACTTGACCCCTGATTGTCTTGGTTGGGCTGGACTCGTATATGAGCACGTTCTTGGAGAGGAAAAGTACACATTTGTTGAGCAAGTAAAGAATCCTCATTCATGTACAATCCTCATTAAAGGTACAAAATCCCAAACGTCTATCTCTTGGCGGCTAAGTTTTGAATGAACTTTTCGTTTTTATACTCCTGTTCATTGATAATCCACGAATTACTTGGATTTTTAGGGCCTAATGACCACACCATTGCTCAAATTAAGGACGCTGTCCGTGATGGTTTAAGATCAGTTAAGAATACCCTAGAAGATGAGTCTGTTGTACTTGTAAGTACCTTGTTCTCCTCGAAGATCAATTTCTTTTTCTGTTTCAGAGTGAATGTTTTGGTTTTAGGCGCTTATTAACATTTGTGTCTTTTTGTAGGGAGCTGGAGCTTTTGAAGTTGCAGCGAGACAACACTTAATTAATGAAGTCAAGAAAACTGTTCAAGGGGTAAGTGTAAAGTAGATCCCTCTGCTCCAATCCCAATTCATGATTTTTCCGATTGCTAATATAAATCATGGGCAAATTGCAGCGTGCTCAACTTGGTGTTGAAGCTTTTGCTAACGCCCTTCTCGTGGTGCCTAAGACACTCGCTGAAAATGCTGGGCTTGACACTCAAGACGTTATCATTTCTCTAACGGTATTATACTTTTAGTTTCATCTTCTTCCACAAACTATAAGACTCCAATTGATTAACTTTCTGGGGGTCTGTATACTGAATTTGGATGTTTAAACAGAGTGAGCATGACAAAGGAAACGTCGTGGGACTTAACCTTCAGGATGGAGAACCCATTGACCCTCTGCTTGCCGGTATTTTCGACAATTACTCAGTGAAACGTCAGCTTATCAATTCAGGGTATGTACAAAGCTAAATTGCAAAATTTGTAAAAGTAACATTGGCATTAGAAATGATCGAGTCTTTAATTGAGCTGCGGTTGTCTGGTAATTTGTTATAGGCCGGTGATTGCTTCGCAGTTGCTATTAGTGGATGAAGTGATTCGTGCAGGAAGAAATATGAGGAAGCCTACTTAAGAAAATTATGTCTTCTTTTATTTTTGTACTTTTGTTTCCTTTTTCTTATGTCGTATTTTGAGCAGCATATGAATATCATCATTTCTTTGAGTGTTTCTGTTTTACTTGCTATCTTTTGTTAGTTGCTTCTTGGTCTCAGCTAAACATGGCAAATGGAACAAGATTTATAATGTAAACAAAGACGATAAAGTCAAATAACCAATTATTTCATTTCCAAAGTCTTTGACGGGTCAACACCGTTAGACACTTGTCACGTTCTTATTGGGTCTTTTTCTCCCAAAATCAAAGCCCATCTCTTTCCTTTTTTTCCCATAATTTCTCACTTCTCCTTTTTTCGCGTCACAAGCTTCGAATTCGACAATCCCTAATTCCAATTCAAAACTTCCTCGGTAAGCTTACGGATCTGGTCATACTTCGAAGAATCATTTCTGTTCTCGTTGATGTTGGTCGTTTCGTCTTCTGGAATTCGAACTTAGTTTTTGTTGTTTGCGTTCGTTGTTGTTTCCAGATCTGGTATACTCTGGAATGATTTTGATTATTTTTAGGTTTCTTTCTCTGTTTTATGTTTATCTGTTGGTATCTTTTGACGTATAGTGTTCGTTTTATCATGATTTGTTGCTATCGCGGATTTGATTCTGTGAGAGAAAATGGCGGAAAACGCGAAACCACTGTGTCTTTTGTTACTTTCTCTTTTGTAATTTTGTCTTTGAAATAATGTTGTTATGACTAGGCCACAGTTATGTTCATGAAGTTTGAATCGAATTTTGAAAACAGGATCTAGAAAAGTGTGAGATACGGAAAATGTCATCTTCTCGGGAAGAGAATGTGTACTTAGCCAAGTTAGCGGAGCAAGCTGAGCGTTATGAAGAAATGGTTGAGTTCATGGAGAAAGTTGCAAAAACCGTTGACACCGAGGAGCTTACTGTGGAAGAGAGAAACCTCTTGTCTGTTGCTTACAAGAATGTGATTGGTGCTAGGAGAGCTTCGTGGAGGATTATATCTTCCATTGAACAAAAGGAAGAAAGCAGAGGAAACGAAGATCATGTTACAATTATCAAGGACTACAGAAGAAAGATCGAAACCGAACTCAGCAAAATCTGCGATGGAATATTGAACCTGCTGGATTCTCGTCTTATTCCCACTGCATCTGTGGCCGAGTCCAAAGTCTTTTACCTCAAAATGAAAGGAGATTACCACAGATACCTTGCTGAGTTTAAGACTGGAGCTGAGAGGAAGGAGGCTGCAGAGAGCACTCTGGTGGCTTACAAGTCAGCTCAGGTAAACTCTTAAGTTTGACATCTAATGTTGCGGCTTGAGACCTGTAAAGGGTATATCTTGACGAATGCTCATGTGTGTTTTTCTTCTAATGCAGGATATTGCACTTGCTGATTTAGCCCCTACTCATCCGATTAGATTGGGGCTTGCTCTTAACTTCTCAGTCTTCTACTACGAGATTCTCAACTCACCTGATCGTGCTTGCAATCTTGCAAAACAGGTTTATACTTTGCCTTATAGGATGTTATTATGCTTTCAGACTCTGAAGAGTCTCGATGATAATCTCTCTATCGTTTTCACAGGCTTTTGATGAGGCCATTTCTGAGCTGGACACATTAGGAGAAGAATCATACAAAGACAGTACATTGATAATGCAACTTCTCCGTGACAATCTGACCCTCTGGACTTCTGACATCAATGTACACTATTGTCTCCCTCCCGGACTCTTTCATGTACAGAGAGATGTCGATTAAACGCTAATGTGTTGTGTTGTTTCATTTTTAGGATGAGGCAGGAGGTGATGAGATCAAGGAAGCATCAAAACCCGAGACAGAAGAGGAGAAACCAGCACCAGCTGAGACAGTGCAGTGATCAGACAGACAAAGAGACATTTCTAAGTATTTATGTTACGGATTTGGGTCTACTTTCCAGAAACATATGATATGCGGTTTGTAGAAGCAGAGGCAAAATCTTGATTTTGATTTTCTCCTCAAAAGCTCAAAAACTCTTGTTCTCTCGTTTTTTTATAGAAAAGTTGTTTTGAGTCTTTGGTTTTGCTTCGTTGCTTCTTACTACTCTAGCAAGTGAAGAAGGAAGAAGAAACAAACTTAGGATTGTTGCTTTGAGTTCTATAATCTAAGATTATATTATTATAGATTTCGGTTTATAAATATTTAATTATCTTTATTAACTCATCAGTTTAAACTCACTCATGAAGAGACGGTAATCAATTTTAAGATAATTGCATTGAGTTCTGCTAATTTTGTTCTTGACGAAGAGAGAGTAACACACTGACACACTCATGGGTCTTTTTCTGTGGTCCGTGCAATTAAATTGATTCTCTTTCTTTATTTATCCATGTTCTGTTGTTTCTTGTTTTCTACATGTTTTCCAAATGTGTATTTATATTTTGTATACGATATTTTTCAGCTAACAAGGATATCGTAATTTCGTCAATTACACACATAGGAAAATTGTTTGAGCTGTAATTATAGAATTTAAAATATACGCAAATCCATGTCTTAAGTAGTAATTATGAATATTAATTTAATTTAATAATTAAACACTTACTTAAGTTAGAAACACATCGCTATTATTACCACCCTCCTCGAATCCCACTGCTTTGTTTTTCCGCTTGTCTCTCTGTGAATTCATTCACCTTCTTTCTCTCTCTCTGATGGTTTCAGCTACTTCAGTCATAGCTTGGTCTAATACTCTTCTCTTCACTTCTCTATACTTATCAAAGTTTCGATTTTTCACTCACTCTTGTTAACACTTGGACTCTCTCTGTTGCCATCTTTGTTTTTTCTGCTTTTTAGGGGAGCTGGAGAAGATGGGCAGCTAGGAATTGGTACCAACGAAGAAAAGGAATGGGCTTGTGTTGTTGAAGCTCTCGAGCCTTGTTCTGTTCGCTCTGTCGTCTCTGGTAGCCGTAACTCCCTCGCCATTTGCGATGATGGCTCGGTACTATTCCAATATCTTACACTTGGGGTTATATAAAACGAGATTTGTCTTGTTTCAATTGGTCTCTGCTCTTTCGAGCTATTATAGCCAAAAAAGTAAAAGAGAGGGCTTTAAGTTTGTTTTTATGGTTTGTATTATCAATCATAAGTCTCTAAGCTGTGAATCTTTATTGGAAGTTAGCCAAAAGGTCGAAGTGTTTTTTTTTTTAATAGGCTTTAGTTGAATTAGCCTAGAATTGGTCTGCTTCTGGTCCTTATTTCGTTTCTTTGAACTTATCTCAGATGTTTACATGGGGTTGGAATCAAAGAGGTACATTAGGACACTCACCAGAAACAAAAACAGAAAATATCCCTAGTCGAATTAAGGCTCTTGCCAATGTCAAGATCACTCAGGTTTGACATTTCTTTCTACTGACCTTCTGTGGTTTTCGTTTATCATACGGTACCACTGGTTTTACATGTAAATGTGTCGTTTGTAATGAATCATAGGCAGCAATTGGTGGTTGGCATTGTTTAGCTGTTGATGATCAAGGCCAAGCATATGCGTGGGGTAATTTATACCTGTGTATTGTTTTCATCCTCAATATGTTTTGCTGGTTGAGTCAAATTGAAATCGAATATGGAATGAATGAAGGTGGGAATGAATATGGACAATGTGGTGAAGAGCCTTCAAAAGACGAGATGGGTAGGTCTGTCCGACGAGATATTGTGATCCCTAAGCGTTGTGCCCCTAAACTTGTAGTCCGACAGGTAATCTCTGCATTGCCTTAAATGCAATTCTATGACCATCACTCTATCTTCAACTGTTAAAGTATTCACTGTTGATCTATGGATAATCCATTTGAAGCCTAATCTTCTTAACAGGTAGCTGCAGGTGGTACTCACTCTGTGGTTCTGACACGTGAAGGTCAAGTGTGGACTTGGGGTCAACCGTGGCCTCCTGGTGACATGTATGGAGAACAATTAAACTCAATGAAATATTGTATATTATCTGCGTTCGTTGGCTATTACTAAGATCTTGAGTTTGGTTTCCTGAATTTTGCAGAAAACAAATATCTGTTCCTGTAAGAGTTCAAGGTCTTGAAAATGTGCGTCTTATAGCTGTTGGAGCATTTCATAATTTGGCTCTTGAAGAAAGTGGGAGATTATTGGCATGGGGTAATAATGAATACGGACAACTTGGAACTGGTAACACTCAGCCAACATCTTATCCTATTCCAGTCCAAGGACTTGATGATCTCACTTTGGTTCGGCTTTTGTTTCCTTTTCTTAATTCCTTCTCAACCCAATGGCATAAGCTTTTAACAATTTATACTTGGTGAACGTGAAATGCATCTGTAGGTAGATATTGCTGCAGGTGGATGGCATTCAACGGCTTTAACCGATAAAGGAGAGGTATTAGTCTATTAGATTTAGAACTCTTCTACTCTCAGAAATCTTTTTCTTTGCTTCTCATGTTCATTCTAACTGTTTGTTAGGTCCTTTTTCTATTGCTATATTATGTGTTTGATCTTCTAATCTTTAGGTGTATGGTTGGGGAAGAGGAGAACATGGAAGACTCGGGTTTGGTGACAATGACAAGAGCAGCAAAATGGTTCCACAGAAGGTTAATCTTCTAGGTGACCAAGATATTATTCAGGTAATATAGCATTCAACTTTGACGAAAGACCCTTGCATTTTAGCTAAATAGAATATCATCCAGGTAAAACATTTAACGTAAATGATCTTCTTAAAAGGTTTCTTGTGGTGGAACACATTCAGTTGCTTTGACAAGAGATGGCAGAATCTTCTCGGTTAGTCACTTAAAACCACGAAAAGCCCTTTAAGGTTTAGTTTGAGCTTTGAAAAACACATGTTTCTGTTTTTGATCAGTTTGGTAGAGGAGATCATGGTAGACTTGGTTATGGAAGGAAAGTAACAACAGGACAGCCATTAGAGTTACCTCTTATGATTCCTCCACCTGAAGGAAGCTTTAATCATGCTAAAGAAGAAGAAGAAGGAGGAAAATGGTTAGCTAAATCCATAGCTTGTGGTGGTCGCCATACTCTTGCCATTGTTGAATGGAAGTCTGAGGATATTTGATCTTCAATCTCATTAATCAGTCACAGAACAACTTATGAAAGAGAAGAAAACAGCATGATTCATCCTAAGGAAGAAGCCAAAAGGATTATATAAATAATCTTTTCATTAAAGTAATTTTGATGTTACAAATGATTTTGGTCAGGTGAGATCTAAAGTAGACTCCTTTGTTTGTTGAAGACCTTGAATACAAATGTGTCCTTTATTCTTCTTCTGCATATTCTCATTATTTTCTTGAGTAATGAGTTCCTTTAAAATCTTAGTTAAAGATTGAAATATCTAATATAGATTACACATTGTCCTATAACTTTTTCTTTGTTGATAGAAAGCCAATATCCTAAAACACATTCCCTAAAATTCTTAATTACTCTACTAATTGTAGAATTGAAGAATCAAACCATAGTTGTCATAGTGTTAGTTAGATCATCTTAACAAACCAGACTGAGAAAAACTTTGCGTTGTTATGTAATTTTCTTATGTATCAAAATATTAGTCCCTCCATTCCAAAATATATGATGTTTTAGGTTTTTTAGAAAAATTAAAAAATCAATTAATATTTAACTTTTCCGACTAAAAGTATATTTTTAATGTATATAAAATTTATTCAGTCAGTTATCACGTATATTTGAAACAACTAATCATGTCCTTTTCGAATGTCTTCAAGCGGTAAACTTGGGCTTTATCCAATATACCTTTTGTTAATGTTTTTCCGGATTCATTAATATTCTCTAATTTTGACTAACTATTTTAGCGGGTTCCTCCAGAGATAAATACACCGAATTTTCTATGGATAGTATGGTTCATATGGAAAATAGGAACGATAAAAACTTTTCTAATCTTAATAGGGATTCTATGCAATTGTTTGTCATGCGAAAAAGGAGGCAACGTCATGGTTTTTCAGCGAATGAAACAATTCTTCTAGAAGATAATACATCTTTGGTGGATTCATTGGGGACGTTGGGAGTGGGGATGTTCTTTCCCGATAGTTAGTCATTAATCTAGCTTTTAGTGGTCATCAATGTTATGTAGATGGTTCCTCGAAAGAATCTAAGTACTACATCGGTTTGGGTTGGTATTGTTATTATGATAGAATTGAGGGGCCCAGTATGGGAGGTCGGGGGATTCGTCAGTGTTTGTCTTTTCTTCATGTTAAGTTCGAAGTTTTTTTTTGGGCTATGTCTTCCCTCTTTTCTTTTCAGTTCCAAGAAATGGCTTTTGTTGTGGACTACTCCGAGGTATTGAAGATGGCAGCTGACCCAAGGAGTTGGACGACATTCTCACCTCTTTTAAAGGAATTTGCTCGCCTCAAATGGTTTTCAACTCGTTCTCGTTGTCCCTCATCCCTCACGCTTTAAATTTCAAAACTTATTTTATGTCCTGCAATGTCAGATGGCTATCTTATTTAACATGTATCTCAACATTGGCTATCTCGTTTGATCACCCAATGAAAAATCAATGTGTAAAATACAATTGATCATTTCCTTTAAAAAAAAACTTGATAAAAAAAATTAGATTAAAAATATAATAAATATTGCATTGGAAATTGTAAACAGCCGATATGGAAATTGTAAACAACCGATAATAATTGAGGTGTTACTAAACAAATTGATTTGGAAAAAAACGTAGAACATGGGTAATATGGATACGGTTAAATGGCTCAGTAGTTTATGAGGATTTAGCAAGTTTGCTATACAGGCGGACAGTCTTTGGGTTATGGTGCAATAGGTATTTATCTAACAAACCATACTAGATTAAATCTATGCAGAAAATTGCGGTGCATGAGGATAAAAAGGTGGTACTGGTTTACAAAACTAGATTACAGAGTCAACCAAGCTCAAGGTTCGTGAATGTACTGGATTATATACATCACCTTAATAAGTATTTTAAGCTTCGAATAAGAAGGAACATTTAATCTGAATCCATCAATGGTATAAACGGGATAATTGCGTTGCATATACAAAGAAAAAAGTCAAGGGTCCTAAAATGGGTAGCTGTGTTTCTAGGTGTGAAACAGAGACTGGCAAGTAAAGACAGCAGGTTGGTTTCGTCGAAGTTTTCAACTAGACAATGGAGAAGGCAAACAAGAACGCGATGCAAACTAATGAAAGGGATAAGGCATCATATATGGCAAAGGTTAGCGATTAGAATCTGCTACACCAAGTTAGTGCTACAAGTATTCTCTGTGAAGGAGTGTTTTGAAGTAGGGAATATTGCCAAGATATATAATTTAAGAAATCTGGATGCTATAAGGGATAATTCGATTTCTCTATTTTGGATATTAATTGTGACTAATAAAGTTTTGAAAAATGGGATGGGGCTGGATATTGGTGATTTAAAAATCTTATCTCAAAATTTGAACTGTGGTGTAGAAGGTGATAAGAGATCAATTAAGATTTCAAAGTTAAATAGTGATAAGATATCAATTACATATTTAAATTTAAAATACCAGTTCTCTAGATGCCGAGAATCTGGCATTTATTCTCGGATTGTAGTTGATCTAGATGGTTATTTAAGGAGTTGGATTTACGTGATAGAGTCACAACTCCTAATAGATATAGCATACGTTGTAGAAACTGGTCGAAAATCCTTCCAAAGTGTAGCAATGGCACAGTTGGGTATTCCTAAGAAGGGTATAATGGTTAAGTCTCCTCAACGGGTCTTGAAAATTAGGATACCTAAGATAGATAACTCAGCCTTGCTAGCTAGAAGTTCCAAGGTAATTATGGGTCGATGTCTAAATCCTATGATGCAAAGTGTCGATACCTTTCTCTTTAGAATGCCTCAGTTTTGGGGATTAGTTGGGCGGGTGAAATGGCTTAACTTAGGGAACGAGCGTTTCTAGTTTGAGTTTCAGTCCGAAAAAGAGTTAGAGGGTGTGCTAGAAAATAGTTCAATTAACTTCGATGGGTGGATGGTTTCCTATGCACCATGGAAACCATTAGCCGATGCGGATTACCCCAACTCCATTAAACTATGGATTAGGATAACTGGTATCCCCTTTGAGTATAGGGTAGAAGAGGTATACCAACTAGTAGCTAAGTCTATAGGTGAGGTGATAAGTATTGACGTGGAAAAGGGTCAAGTCCTTATCGAAATTGCTTGTTCTAAACCGCTATTTTTTCCTTAATTTTGGAATTTGAGGAAGGGAGGGATTCGAAGGTCATGTTTGAGTATAGGAGATTGGAAGGTTATTGCTCACTTTGTTTCCGAATGACTCATGTAGACGCAGTTTGCTACAAGAATAAATCGGAAACTAGAGTTCTAGGGAATGAGCTTAACCGAGCTGTCAATCTAAATGATAAAAATAGAACCTATAAAGGGGTAGTCATCGGGTCCAATCGAGGTCCCAATCAATTGGGAATGGCTACATTTGGTAAAGACAAAGTATTACGGCCAAAAAGAGGCCGTGTTTTGTCAAGCAAAACTGTGACAACCGAACTTGTAAGTTTCATTTTTTGTGTTTTCAATATGTGGAGTAAGGTTCTTATTGGCAGTCTGGTTTTGATACATTGTCAGGAACTGGAACCAGAGATTGTACATGAAACAAACTCGGCGAAAAAAGTACGCCGCCCATTGTTTCAGGAGGATTCCGATCAGGCGTTGGTAGTGACAAATGACGGAACAGATGGAACCTCACAGCCTCAAAAGAATACCAAAATATAGGATACGGTTGGCGTGGAAGTTGTAAAGGAATCGGAGAAGGCTCCAGCAACCCATCAGATGGATGAGGAGGCGGATATGCTTGGAGAAGATGCAGCGAGTTTCACAGAAGCGATGACTGCTGCAGTGCTGGCAGAATTGGAGCTGGTAGATGATCTGAACACTCAACAAGAGATGACAGATCAAGAGCAGGTTGATATACATGTTGAACTAGTGGAGAAAGTGCAATCTGCCAAGACTCTCAAAAATCGCAGACCAAAAGTAGGGATTGGTAAGGCTGTTTCTCGAAGTACAACACCACTTAAAGTGATAAATGCAAGGAAAATGGCGCTAGTGAACACATTGTCACATAGGAAGACACCTAGGATTGTCAAATCTAAAGAAGATAAGGCAAAGGAGCAGGAAAAAGCTCTATGAGAGATTTTTAAATGATGTTAAAATTACTTTGTTGGAATTGTCAGGGTTTAGAAAATAAAGTGACGATAGGTTATCTGAGAGACATATGAAAATTATGTAAACCAGACTTTCTTTTTTTATCTGAAACAAAAAATAAAGTTCCATTTCTTGAACAAATACAATCTCATTTGGGCTTTAATAATTTGATAACAGTGGATCCATTAGGCATTAGTGGAGGCTTGGCTCTACTATATAATAATTTTAATGTCATAATTATCCACAAAGACAAGAATATGATAGATGTATCACTGGATATTTTTGGTCAAAGAATTTTCGTAACATTTTTTACAGGGAACCAATACAAAATAGACGACTTATGTGTGGGAACGGCTAACAAGAATGGGGATCTCTAGATCTGGTACATGGATAGTCTGTGGAGATTTTAACGAGTTAACAGGAAATCACGAGAAACAAGGTGGAGCGGTTAGATCTCCATCATCGTTCCAACCCTTTAATCATATGTTAAGGGACTGCGGTCTTGTAGAATTTCCTAAGAGAGGAAATATATGGTCCTGGAGGGGAATTAGAAATACTGGCATAGTACGCTGTATATTAGATAAAGCGTATGGCAATGGGGATTGGTATGTATTATTCCCAGATACAAAAATAAATTATATGGATATGATAGGATCGGACCATAGGCCTATATTAGTGAAAGCGGAGAAAATAGTCGAATGCAGTAGAAAAAGAAGTTTTATGTTTGACAAAAGATGAATAGGCAAAGCTGGATTTAAAGAGGTCGTGGCCAAAGTTGGGTCAGGGCCGAAAAAAGAACAGCCAATAATTTAAAACAAAACTCTTTTTCTAAAACATTATATTTTTTGGAACGGATTTTTTTTGTAGTTATCAGTTTTCTGCAATTGATTTCTAAATATATTTTTAAAATAGCAGATAACGAAAGAATAATGTAATGGAAGAATGCAAAAGAAAAAACAGAATTTTCACGCGCTGGATTAATATGAAACATCGTGAATGAAAACAAATGCTTTCACGTGCTCAATTCTTTAATAAAATATTTTCGTGAAAAACTAGCATTTTGGTGGGTTGTTCAGAAATTTCGTTGACACGCGCTCTACGCGCTTAAGATGCCCGTGGGATAAGTGTAAACGCGCTCTACGCGCATATAATGGACTGACGTTTTTGGGCCTTTAGTTCATATTAGGCCCATAGATGGAATTTAATACGCTCATCAAATGGGTTTTTCTAGCCAAGATTGCGTTTTTTAATTAAAAGCGATCCATAATTTAGAAACCCATTGTGGACCGATCTTTATTGGGCATTGAATAATAATTGGGCACATTGTTATAAAGTTGGTCTCAACTAATTTATTTGAACCTGAACCAAATAAACAAAATGTAGAGAGTGCCCAATTTCTTACAATATGTGGATTACTTAGTAAACTGTTACAACAAAATCAGAATCTTTAACTCATTTCTTACAAAAATTAGATTAATATCTGGGCTTCTTACTATTTGAGAAATTAGTTGCCCAAAGAGTGCTTGCAAATGTAGGCATCACTTGCTTACCACAGTCTAGCATGAAATTTTGATTCATTCAGTGGTTAATCAAAGGTTTAATCTTCTGCAAAGCTTTCGTCATAAAAACAAAAAAGAAGCAATATTTTGATTGACACCAATTCGTGTCAAAAAAACTGTGATCTGAACATAGAAGAGCACAAACGCTAAAAGAAGAAGTGGTTGAATAAAGCATTTGTGGTTTGAATCCAGAAACAAAAAGCCTCCCTATGGAAGGACTTGAGATTTGTCTGCAGAAAATAAAGAGAGTAAGCAATTCTTGATCAATTTCGATGATTGATATAATGTGTACTAAACTGGAAAAGCTAATCTCAAGCAAAAGCTTAATGCCCTTGACCAAATCAGGTTCAATACATCAAAAACAAGTGGAAGGTCTATTTTTACCTTCAGTCTTCTAAGATCTCCCCAAATCCACAGCTTCAAGAGTTCGATTTCACGAAGCTTCATCGTCGTCTGGAGAACTCAGTTACCATTTAACGACCATCAGTCTGTAAAACAATGGGCATTGATACTACTTATAGCTCTAAATAAGCGCAAAGCTGATATAAATTTCCAAACAACTAACAAACCTGCTTACCTGATTTAGAATTTGCTTAAAAGATATATCAAATCTAGCATCAACTAGATCTCACTGTTTGTAAGAACCAAATCATGTCCTAGCTGTTTTCAGGATATTGCATACGCATACAAGCTTCCTGCCAAGAGTAATACAACATTTCAAGTTTAGCGGTTACTTTCTGCAAATGGTGTTTACTGTAATGGAACCAATCAACTTACGTAGACCAAGAATCAGAGCACCGTCTCCACCAAGAGGAACAAGATCCTGAATCTTGTCAGCCGAGAAAATTGTATGTGTTACTGCACAAAAATCCAAGGTTTGTATAGGTCTTTCTTCTCTTATTTTATTAAAATCATCTCTCTCTGTGATGGTATTTTTCTCATCAGGAACTGTCACCCTATACATACAATACTCTCCGTCTGAAATCCAAAAGCTTTTTATTTCTGCAGTGACCAAAGACCATATAAAATGTTTTAAAAGAAGAAAATTTTGATACCAAATGCGTCAATAACAAGAAAAAAATCCCTCTTAAACCACAGACTAGGGGCTACTTTTTACCTGCTGAGGTTTCAGGAAGAAGTGCTAATTTCTGGACATCCATGTAGCGAGGCAATTGCTGCATTTGACAAGCAAAGTTTGATCCGAGAAGATGACCACCAGAGGCATGTAATACATGTATATATCCGGCAGAGTCCAAGATCATGAACCTTTTAATGGACAATGCTTGGATAGATATAGCCCTAAGAGACATTACCAAGCCTGTTTCTGATTTCAGATCTGCATTTTTCTGAAACGGCACGAAGTACATTATTGCTTCTGAGGATGTTTGTCTCTGTTTACTTAACAACCCCTTGTTCACTGCAAAGGGAAACATGCGAATTAGGCGTATGAAGGTTACAATAACTGATACGGAAAAGTCATTATCGTGAAGCAAAATCTACTAAGAATCAGCTCTAGAAAACAAACCTTATTGCTAAATTTATTACATTTTACGATCTCAAATTATCACCAAATAACTACGCAAGCTGTACAAGTCCTTTTAGTATGCAATTCCTTAATACACATATGAAGATGAGTTACCATGAATAGCATACTCCTTCTTCGCTTCTACGTGCCCATTACGCAATCTCTTGTTTTCTAATCTTCCACTGTCTTTTTTTACCTTTCTTCATTCTGACTTTCACTATCTCCGTCAGATTTAAAATCCTAACTCCATTATCTTCCCCTAAAATCAACAAACTCGAGAAAATTCCAATTGACCAAACCGGTCTAACACATTTAACCGCACCACATCTTATCAGCTTCACAACCACCGAATCATCATCTCCACAATTACTGCCATCAGTGACAATCTTGACACCAAAGATGAGTATTTTCGAGCTCGAAACCAAATACATTGCGAAGTAATTCGTCGAGCCAACGATTTTAACTGAAATACCGTGACTTAAATCCAACAAAATCCCAACTTTCTGATCGAATTCAATACCTTTTTGATCACAGATCACTTCGGCTCTCACAAAGCTTTTGTTATTACCTTCTCGTAAAGAATCGTAGAAGAAGACGAGACCCACCACGATAAGGACCAGCTACAATAAATAAGACACGCGGAGACGCTTTGGTGCCAGAATCGTCGTTAGTGTTAGGGTTTTGGGAGCGGAGGAGGAGAAACGAAGCGGATAAACAATGAGGAGGGATTAGGGTTTAAGGGTATGCTAAAGAAGGAGTGGAGAGAGGGAAAAGAGAAGGGTAAAGAGAGATGGAGGAATCGGAGAGAGTTAGAGCAAGAGTTGACGAGTTTGGTTCGTAGTATAGATGAAACTTGTTGAGATGAAGGAGAAACAGATGGGTTTGGAAGATTTAGCTGTGATGATCGGACAATCGCCATTGCTGTTGTTGTCTCTGTAATGAAACCTTTACATCTGATTCGAGTTATTGTTTGAGAACACCCTTTCCTTCACAAACAAATCTCAAAACCCAGCCAAAAAATAGACTGGATTTTAAAAAAAAGAAAAAATTGTAAATTGACCAATTTACCCCTGCGAAAATCACACAAACCAGAGCAAAATCAATTAAACTGGGTCCAAATCAATTAAACCGGACCGAAATCAATTTTACCCCACTCAATCGCCCAAACCCGACCCAAATCCGCCCAAACCCGACTCAAACCCTATCCAAACCCGACTCAACCCGACCCAAACCCTAAAACCCGACCCAAACCCGACCCAACCTATCGACCCGCCCCAAATCAACTCCCCCACTAACCCTAATTTTCGCGAACTCCCCCAAATCAACTCCCCCACTAATCCCGATTTCCCCTTTTTCTCTCCCTCTAATTTTCGCGAAACTCCACATTTGATATCTTCTCTCAGGATTTCGAAATCCAATTTGATCTTCGGCGAACTTCATACAACTTCGTGCAACTTCGTACAACTTCGCGATTTGATCTCCTCGGAATCTCCCTTTGATTTCACTGAAACTCAACGACTTTTCTCAACCAAATTTCGCGATTTCACTAAGGTAAACCATTTCATTGTTGCTTAAAACGATTATCCACTATGCTGTTGTTCTTGTTGATTAATCAACAACTTAAGTAGAGATAGGAAGTCACATATGTCGGCTACTCTATCACAAGTCTCGGATTAGATAAGCTACATATGTCGGCTACACATAAATTGATTAAGTTTTGTATAATGTCTTGCAGTGATGGCTAGAACAAGAGGAGGTTCGAGCACAGGAGGCAGTGGGAGAGGACACAATGAAGACGAACCGATGGATGACATATTCATCGAAGGCAGAACGGTAAGTATAACTAGTATAACTTGCTAGTTATACTGTATTTTCATAAAACTAGTAGAACTAGCAAGTTATACTGTATCGTATAACTAGTATAACTTGCTAGTTATACTGTATTTTTCGTAAAACTAGTAGAACTAGCAAGTTATACTGTGTCATAATACTAGTATAACCAGCTAGTTATACTATATTTTTTGTAAAACTAGTACAACTATGTAGTTTATACTGTGGCGTTGATTGCTGAAAATATGTTTGTGTGTTTCAGGATGAAGGACCGACTGCCCAGCTCCCTACCGGGATGTACTTCAATCCAACGGAGTACACCAAAAAGGTCAAGATCTCGACTCGTTGCTATGTGAAGCAGACGAAGGAGTTTTTTGAGGGGTTTGCAAGCCTCCACTGAGTGATGTGGAGAGGGGCGTGGTTCGAGAACCACCCGCAGTTCGGGCATATATTCCACATGCCCATGGAGAAAAACCACATGAGCATGGGCATGTGGATGTTGCTTCTTAGAACCGCTCGGACGGGAGACCAAACGTGAAGTTTGGTTTATTGTGAACGGGGTCCGGTGCGGTATGGGCTTAGAGAGCATGCACTGATCTCTGGGTTAAACTATCGTATGTATGAGACGACAGCGTTTCGGGAAACTGCTAGAAGTACGAGATTCAGGAGGAACTATCTGGGGCACTTGGGGAAGAGTGTCAGGAAGGAGGATGTGGAGGATATCCTGGTGAACTGGGGACCTCTTACACAGGACGACAAACGACTGAAGATGTTAGTCCTGTACTTCCTCTGCCATGTCATCCACTCGCCGACCAAGGGCGGAACAGATGCAACGTCCCATCGATAGCTTCCTATTGAGGGCTGTGGATGATCTGGATTTCTGCAACAGGTTCCCTTGGGGCAGATGGACCTTCGAAAACATGCTCCACGAGATTCGAGCATACGATGAACCATTTCGGAGTCACGGTCTCGGGTACAACTTGGGCTATCCCTGGTTTCGTACTTCCTCTCGACGTTAGTTTCCATTTAATAGTTTATGATATGTAATTATTGTGTGGTTTTCTGACATTTACGCATATGTTTGTGGTTGTAGTTATTGGCTTTTGAGTCAATACCGACGTTGTACCGTAATTGCCGAAAGGCAATTTTAGACGCAGACCCTAGGTGTCCTCGGATGTGCAGGTCCCATTTCCAGCAACCCAACATGAGGGGATATTCCTTCCAAACAATCAACAAACTCCTTGACAAAACCACGGTTAGTTAATGATTATGTAGTATATTCTGTAGTATAACTAGTATAACTTGCTAGTTATACTATATTTTCCGTAAAACTAGTACAACTAGCAAGTTATACTCTGTGATTTCTAATTTTTCTAATCAGAGTTAGTCGTTGATTGATTTGTTTTGCAGGAGATTTTCAGTACCCTCTCTCCACGCACGGATGAAGAGTGCACTTTGCTGGCTGGAATGACCGAAGAGGAGGATGAGGAAACTCACGATCTTGAGGTTGAAAGCTGGAGAGAATGTATCCGGGCTGGGAAGAGAATCTTGTTTGAAGCCATGTATAACCAGGATGTCGAAGCAAGATTATCTACTCCTCCTTCTGCTCCGACCCAAGCCCCAACTCCGCCTTCTGCTCCGAGACAAGCCATGCCTCCGCCTTCCGCTCCGAATCAAGCTGAGGTTGTTGATATGCTGAAGGCATTAACAGACGAGGTGGATCGGTTGAAGAGAAGGGTGACATTGCTGGAACAGGTATAAACTAGTATAACTAAAACTAGTATAACTAAGTATAACTAAATATAACTAGTTATAACTAAGTATAACTCAAATAACCCGAATAACTTGTATAACTTGAATTACTGTTCAAATACAGGGTGCTGGTGATGATACTGAACCCCATGATGTACGTGATCAATCTGATGCTCCACCCGTTGATGCTTGCACCCGCTGTTAGCCAGGTATAACTAGTATAACTAGTATAACTTGTATAAAAAAGTATAACTAGTATAACTTGTTTAACTTGCTTGACTGTTCAACTGTAGGCTGCTAGGACTCGTGGAGGTATTAGAAATGTATATGTGCGAACAAGTAAACGCACAACGGGGTCCGACCCAAGTCCGGCGAGTGACGAGGGCGGAGGGCGAGGAATGTTTGAATTCATTTAAGTTAAAAACTTAATTTAGCATTTTCTTTTAAGCAATGTACAACTCATTTAAATTAGAAACTCATTCTGCATTTTCAGTTTAATTTATTTAGTGTTATGTTTATATTTTTAAACATCATTAAGTGTTAAATTTTATATTTTCAAACATCATTAAGTCTACAACATCATTAAGTCTACAACATCATTAAGTCTAACATCACGCTAAATATTATTATGCTTAAAACAACATCACTTTCTACTAGTTATACTAGTTATACTAAAATAACTTGAATTTTGACAATCTTATAGAGGACCGAAATATTTTTTCGATCCTCTCCACAAGCTTAACAACAACTGCATTTTGCTCCCACATCTCCTTCTTCAGCATCGCCACCTCCGCCTTGTCCAACTCTATCTTTTTCTCCATCTCCTGGATATCATATTTCAGATTCTCACACTCTCCTTGTATAACTTGATCCCAACTTATTTTCCTGTGGAGACCATCGTTCTGTCAGTGGAAACAACATCAATTCTACTAGTTATACTAGTTATACTAAAACTAAACAACTTCGGTAGTCATAGTATAGAAGTAATACTAGTTATACTAGTTATACTAAACAACATCGTTTTACCTTATACACCCGACATTTGAAATAGATCTTGTTTCCGGGCATGTTCATTTGTTCTTTCCACGGTGATAGCTTCACCACAGGGACATTCATGAGGAATTCACCCTTCACTATCCATGACGTATTCAATTCTCCTAAACATCTCACGGGTTTCTTCCTCGGAGTAGTCGGTGTCGTCCTCTTCGGTCCAAGACACCATGTAAGACCTAAAAGAAAAGAAAAACATAATCATAATAAACGAATCTAAAATCTAATCCCGAATTTTTTTTCTACAAACCCTAACAATAGAGGATAACTTACTACGGGACAAGAAGTAGAGAAATGATAGAAGAATTGGAGAGGGGAGAGGATAGATAATCTAGTAGACAAGAAATGAGAGAAGATTTCAAGAGATGAGAGGAGAAGATGGTTGAGAGAGGAGAGAAAACGAGAGAGAGGAGAGGAAAACGGTAGTGGTGCGGGGCCGCGAGAGAGGAGAGGAAAAAGTGAGGAGGAGAGAGAAATTTTTTTTTTTTTTGGTTTATATACCCACAAAATTAGGTCTGCACGTGTCCCCACAAAATTTTCAGACCTGGGCGCCAAACGAAAAAGTATCAATTTTTGACCTAGTTATACTACTAGTTGGCAGTTATACTAAATTACAACTAGTTGTACTTACGATGATTTTGCATAACATTTAGTTATACATAACCTTATAAATTTATTTTTTAGTTGTACAGTGAATAATAATCAATTAACTAATGACTCTAAGTGATTTGTGTATTTAAATTCTAGAATAAATATATATTCGTAGAACTTAGAGAGTCACACCAATGTTAACTTAGAAAGTCATACTAAAACTATAAGGAATAAGGTGGACGAATGTAATTATGTCTAAAAAAAACTTATTTTAATTTTATTTTTAAGTTATATATAGAGTCATTCATCACTATATAAACAAAATATAATCATCTTAACATCAATATACATTATCTTACTTATAAGAATATCTTATAAGTATATTTTACTTATAAGAATATCTTACTTATAAGAATATTTTACTTATAAGAATCAAGTTTCATTATAAATTATCTTACTTATAAGAATTAAGTTTCACAAGAAGATGATATGTCTTCTTTGTGGCCGCTTTAGAAAGATATAACATATACGTTAAAACTTGGTAAATTATGAGATTGTTTTTTTTTGGCAAATTATGAGAATGTTTTTTTTTTTCTTTTTTTTCTTCATTATGAGAAAGAACAAAATATAAGTTCTGGGCATGTTTAAAAGATGAGATTATGAATATATATACTTTGTAGAAAAATTGACAACTATAAAAATAAAAAGAGAGAGCCATAACGCTATTCGGAAATAAACTAGTTTTGCTAGTTTCACGAGTTTTACACATACACATACATTTTCCAGAGAGAGCCATAAAGCTATTAGGAAATACAGTAGTTTTACTAGTTTTACAAGTTTCACGAATAATGGGAAATACTCAACAAATCACTGATTGACTTCATCTTCTGCTAGGTATCTGAATATTGGCGATTGGAACCTTTGTCTCGGCCTCCTTACGTTTGATGATCTTGGACGTGTCTCTCCTACCGATGGCATCCTTTTCACTTTTCTTCTTCCCGTTTTAATAATCCTGTCAGGTGGTTTGATTTCATTGTCTTTGATGTAATCTGGAACATCCCACTGCGACATCTCGGGCACCAACAAAATAGACCTGGTATACGCAAGTGCCCACAACTCGGACCAATAATATTTAGAACAAAGCTCATGTAATGAGATATTACGAGGTCGAGGTTCCATCTTATGGTAATGAATGAATGCAGCCAACGCATGGATACACGGATACTTTTCGATGTTGAACACTCTACACTGCAGCTCTTCGATTCCAAGCAAACAAAATAATTCTTCCCATAACTAACGACGACATCAAATTCAAAGGTGTTAAGCGCCATCACAATCAACCTCTCGGCAACAGCCCATGAATCATGCATATGTTCTCCACAAATAGCACTAATTTTATTTTCAATCGTACCTTTCGTTGTTTCCATCTAACGATCACAAAACCACTTCGAAAATGTTTTGGGATTGTATCAAGCATGGGTTTTAGGGAGAACTTCCTTACTTCATTAAACACACTATTCATAGACTTCACACTGTTGCTTATGTCGATATTATACCTTTCTCCCGGAAAGACACACCTAGCCCACTTTTCCTTCACAATACTTTCCTCCAAATAATTGGCTGCAGTCGGAAATCTTCTCACAAAAAAACTATATTCACGGTTGAAATCGGTAACTGGGTGACTACCGACTACACTGCATGAATTTCCAACCAACAACAGCTTTGTTGGTACTAGACGCATGAGCTCTCACATTTTGTGACATATGCCATATGCCAGTACCCGTGATGGGCTTCTGGATACACATTACCTATGGCGCCGATGAGCCTTGCATTCCTATCACTAACAAATACCAATTCGAAAGAATCTCGTATAATTGTCTTCAAAGTCTGGAAAAACCATGTCCAACTACCATCGTTTTCTCCATATAGTACACCATACGCAATTGGATAATGGTGCCGATTAGGATCTTGAGCAATAGCAAAAACTGATACACCACCATATCCATTTTTGAGGAATGTTGCATTTACAATAATCACTTTTCTCATCACTCTAAATCCCTCGATGCTAACTCCCAAAGCTATAAAAAGGTACTTGAACTTCCCATTCTCATCTACTTGCACATGTGTTACTGTACCCCGCATTTGCCTTCTGTAACTCGTATAAATAGGAATGTATCATCTTGTAGCTTTCTTCCGGAGTGCCACGCAGCCTATCAATATCAAGTTTTCTCCCTCTCCTCGCGGTGGAGTACGATATACTCACTCCAAGTTTTGTCTTCACAAGACCCATGATAACTTTAGGAGTTTGAGTGTTCATTTGTCCAGGAAAATCCTCTTGCAAGACA
>JAKUCM010000248.1:0-74040 GCA_023374145.1 Lepidium sativum | reverse complement strand
TTTTATTAATCTACTTTAATGTACTGGTTTAATTTCGGTTTGGGTTAGAAAATCGATGAGCGGTTAAGTGAAGCTTCTTCAAACCCGGCTCGGCAGTTACGCAAATCTGGCGAGCTCTTGTTTTAACTGCCATTTATATCCGTTCTTCTCTTCCTTGAGAAACGCATTAGATATTCAAAAAGGGAGAGAAGAAGGAGATTTTTGATAGAGAGATTGAGAGAAAATTAGAGTTAGGATTGCAGAGAAGCAGAGAGGAAAAGAGGATTTCGAAAACTCCAATCCTTACTCTCTATTCATCTCTCTTCCTCTCTCTTAATCTTCTCGATCTTTTTCCCCAAATCACTGTTGAAATCGCCAACGAGAAATTTATAAGAAAACCAAGCAATTCAATGAAGCTTAAATCTTTTCTGATTCCTGAAAAGGATGCGACCGATGATCTGCACGAAGCGATGTTCGCGAAGCGTGGTTGTTGTTTTCTCCTCCCTTCTTTTGGATCATCTCAGCCTTCTGGTCCCGGCGGATCTGTGTGGTGGCAACGAATCAGAACCGTCGATAAACTGGAGCCCGACGAACGATGGTGGGTCTCCCGATGGATGAAGGTGAGGGAATGGTCGGAGCTCGTCGCTGGGCCCAAATGGAAGACTTTTATCCGCCGCGTTGGACGCAATCACTGCTGTGTCGGTGGCGGAGGAGATAGTGTTTGTACACGGCCGGATCATGTAAGTTTTCGGTACGATTCGTGGAGTTACTCGTTGAATTTCGACGACGGGAAACAGACGGGTCATTTCGAGGACGAGTTTCCTTATCGTGATTACTCGATGAGGTTCACTGCTCCTTCTCTACCGGTTTCCACTAAATCCTCCATTGATTTAGACAACGAAATCCACGCGCCGTCGTTGGTTAAGTGAAATTCACGCGCTTCTAGTTTTCCATTTTACAAGTTTGCTGGCGCCTAACGTGAGTCGCACCGAAGAAAGAGGAGAGGAGACAGACTAATTAGAGGAGATAGATTGAATTTATTTTTTTCTTTGCAAAGAAACATAATTACTTTTTTAACAGATTTTTTTCTATTTTTTCTAAATTAAACATCAAATAAAAATTATTATTTACTAAATATGTCTCCCTAATTTAGGGTTATTTCCATCTAAATAATTTACTAAATATGTCTCCCTAATTTAGGGTAATTTCCATCTAAATATTTACTAAATATGTCTTAATCTAGTTAAATATCAAGTGAATTACTGTAATTAAAATATTTAGACTATAAATTAGATTTTATTGATCCAATAATTATATTCTTAACAAAAAAAAAGTAACACACTAATAATAAGTATTTTGATATATCTTGGAGGTAAAGATAAACTACAAAGTTTTAAAATTTTGTCTTCTTTTTTCATGTCCTAATTATTAAAAATATTAAAAAATATTGAAAAAATCTGGTATCGAATTATCAGACATCTGAGATCCAATATATATGATGTGTATTTAGAGCTGAAAAGATTTTACATCAAAAACAATTGTGACTGTAATAATTGAACTTTCAAATTTGTAAAGAACAATAATATTTAGAATTTAGAATTGTTACAATGTTAATAATAATATGAATAATCTTTTGTATAACATTCCTTATGCAATGAAAAAGTTAACTTTTGTTCATCGACTTTACTTATAAAAGATCTTTCTTTTAAATTTTCATGTTTTCTACTTTTTCCGGCTTATGATTTTTACTTTTTATTGTTTTAATTTTTATTTGTTTAAATTTTAACAAAATTCATTTGTTCTCATCGATTTTTATCAATTTTACAACATGATTCATTCTAAGCAAATGTTTGTTATAACTAAACAAACACATATAGCAAATGGCTCTTAATCTAGTGGTAGGCGTTAAGTTCACAAAAGGCAACTCATTTGCATAATCTGAGATCGAGTCCCTTTGCCTACATTATATAGGAATTTGGCTATTGGGCCGGCTAGTTGTGGCCCAATATAATTTGTCGTTGACAAAAAAAAAAAAACACATATATCGGACAACAAAAAAAACACACACATATATGACAGAAAATAAAGTCTGAAATTTAATATATCCTATATATATAACAAAAATTCGAAAAAATCACCATAATTTCACAAGTTATAATCAAATAATCCTAAACGAATCAATCTATATTATCTTCTTGATCAGAATCTTCTTCTTGGTTCTTTCTATTTTTCTCTATTTTTAGTTTCATAATGATTTCATCTTCACAATTGACAAGAATCCAGATATATAAAGAAAATTCACATATTAAAATGGCAAAAAAAAAATAGTTATGTGCAATGAACAAGTAATCATTTAGTTTCCATCTAAATAATAACACACCTAACAAGTAGCTGGTGACCTAGTTGGGTTACTCTTAATTTAGTCAAGTATTTGAAGTTTACCAGATTTAGTTAAAGTATTTAAGCTATGAATAGAAACTTATTGATCCAATAATTATATTCTTAACAAAAAAAAATAACACACCAATAGTAAAATACTTAGAAGAAGAATTAGTTAGCTAATCAATGTGAACCTTAAATATACGTGATTGGAGAGATATTATGGCCGGCACAGACTTAAAAGGACAGAATAGTTTCTAAATTTTGTTGCCTCTTGGATCAGTCAAAAATAAATGGGAGCATTTTCATTTTTTGAGCTTTGATAAAACTTACTCAAACTAAGGTAAGTTTGGGGGACATCACTCTTTAGAAAAAAACTTTAAACTTAATCTTAAGATAAATGTATAAACTCTTCATAAAACCCATATATAAAACATGTTTTCATAGGCCCAATCTAATAGAAAATAACAAAATTTATATTATACATTGGTTTAAGTGAGGCTCAAGACAAAGGCCCATTAAATAGGTTGATTCATCTGGACCCAATTATAGAGTAAAGGAGTTCGCCCTGATTAGAGGCCAGCATATTGACGTCGACAAACCATCTAATGGATGCATGGTGGTCGTGTGGAAGAAGGAGCACAGAGACAGTTGTGGTACTTGAAGTTCCCATTCCAACGTGAGAGATGCGTGCCCAAAGATACAACAATGGAGGAGATGAAGCGAAAGACGCTATGTTAAGCTCCCCAACAACGAGGAAAAGAAGTAATGGGATCAAACCACGAGATGGTAGAAGATGGAATAGTAGATCTTGGAGGTAAAAAACTGCTAGATAAAATTGGGTTTCCGAGGACACAAAACTCATTTTCTCCACATAAGAAGGTTGTGGTGACGGCGTCAGAAATGTCTTTATTCTCGGAGTACAGAGAATAAAGAAAAAGAAATGAAAAGAAAAAAAGAAAGAAAAAAAGAGAATGCATAGAGAGGGAGCTCGAAGGAAAACATATCAGAGATATGATATCCAGCCCCGACAGAGACCGCATCCAGCAACGCCTGCAACGAGAAGAAGATTTACATAAGTTACTTCGATAGTTGGGTCAAAGAGAAATTTGATTTTCTTGCGAAGATATACGATTGTATCGTTTTATTTATAACTTTTCATTCATCAAAAATATTTTCTATAGATATGTCTTTCAAATATTACTATTTAATTACAAACCTATCACTTCTACAAATATTTATTAATATTATTTACTTGTAGAAAAATGCAATTCAAAGTTGTGCATTTTCATTACATTTTTCTAATGAACAAATACATTTCTTTTTGATTTACCTATTATAATCTACTTACATCTTTTTGAAGTTTAAATTTTGGTTATCAATTTAGTTTTAAATTTTGATGTGTTCATTTGAATTGAGTTTGGCGAATATCATTATTCTATTATTTTATTTTAAAGAATTTATCACTTTAAAATAAGTGACATAGTTATAATTATATTTTTTCTCTTTAGTGAAGATCTCCATTAATATCAGTAAAACTATACGTACGAGAATTACAAAAAGCTAATGAAAAAAAAAAAAATTCTGCAGTCAAAAGCTCAAAAAAAAAACTCTAAAATACAAGACCCTGGAAAGACTAGACTAGCGCCTTAAAGTTAAAAACTTGAACATCTGCTGCCTTAACATGAAGATTGAACCACCAAAAACTGCACAAAATCCAAAGTAGTAGGGGCTACTAAACCGAAAAGAGTGAACCAAAAACCAGAACTCCATGAAGCCGCGAAAAAACCACAAAAACGAAGTAAATGGTGGTAATGGACAAGAACATTAAGCACAATTCCCAAGGTTAGACCGAACCACAGTAGACCGATTGACGACACCACAATAGAAAGCATGGGGGTTGGGATTCTTGAAGACTTCTTGAGTTACATTGTACAATGCATGTGGTTACTATTATGTTACTATCTACCTATGTGTGATGTGAAGTATATAATGAATAACAGCTCATGCATTGTTGTATTTGTATCTCCATTTATTACACATTTTTGTACGTACAAGACAAAATAATAAATTTGGTATAGTTGACCAAAATATCCGACAATAAATGGAGATAACACCGCTTGGTTGATATGACTTATACTATTAGGTATTTATCTAAGATCGATTTTCTTATAATTATTTCTAGCTGCTATTGTCGTACGATGTTTAAACAAAATAAAGAACGTGGCGTACTTAATCAGTACTTCATACGAATGTCTTAAACTATTAAGTATTCTTATAATACACTATAATGTATAGATCTCAATACTTTTAGACGCTAAAAACAGATAGTAGTTTAGGAGTATTTGTATATCAATATTTTTATACATGTCGTACTCGTATAATCTGTTTTACAAAATTGGAGTTACGACATCCATTGGTAATTATTTTTACATGATATTAAGAGAAAGAAAGGGGAAATGAAGTCACGAAATCGATAATGATGGATACTCGTAGTCGGTTTCGATTTAATAAACTGTTGACTCTTTTTCTGAAATATCAGAACTAAATAATAGAATGAATCACCGAAACAATTTAAAGAACTCATGTGCTATTGTCCACCTCTGATTTGATAACACTGTAACTTAGATATTTCTAAACACTTTAGGGTAATTCACAGGCCCAAGTTTAAAAGGTCGATAAACGACAAATCGACTGGTGCAATAATCGAAGAACAGGACCCATTACATATGAAATATATAAGCGACACAGCTTTATGGGTAAATCGAATGGTATATAAAATAATTATTAAAATATAAATTTGTCATCCACTAGTGCGATCTCGGAGTACGCATCCCACATCACCATACTCCATAGAGTAAACAAATCTTTTCATATTTTACTGATAAAATATTCCAAGTTGATATACGAATAAAGTGACATATTCATGTATTTTCTATCTAAATCCATTTTTGGGAATCTGATATTTTGGTCCTCGAGCTATGAGAAACTACAATGCGGTGAAAGTTCAAAGCTGGCGTGCATTTAGTAACCTGCTCTGAACCTAATAATACTTACTTTGCATTTATATTATTATTATTTATTACGCATAATATGATATATACTTTTTATAGTAATTAAATATGAAACTTCTATTTATAGCACTAAAGGCTTTCAGTGTTCATTTGTGTGACTTCAACGCCATCTCATCTCTTACAAAAAATGGCTCTCACAGTAATTTCTGTCTTCGTGTTTCTTCATGTCTTTACCAATGTAAGTTAGTTATTATATTTATCAATGTTTTCAATATTCTATTCAGTGTTGAAGACTAGAATTAGAAATATGTAATATATATCTATCTCACGTTCGTTATGTTTTCACACATCTTAACAATATAATTTGATTAATCAACAACCAGGTTGTTTCTGCGGCTTCGAATGAAGAATTCATGGCATTGGTATGTCTCTTAATCTCTTGTTTTACTCTTATGTGTATTCCAAATGTATTATTTAGCCCAAAAAAAGTTTTTTGTTGTTATATGAAATCAAAATTTTCTTTTAAATTTGTAGGTTTCTTTACCAACACCAACTCCTCAAAATCCAATAGTTAAGGCTACTCCGCCACCGCCGTCGTACAAGCCACCCACACTGCCAACTAGTCCGATTAAGCCACCCACCACAAAACCACCGGTCAAACCTCCCACCACTCCGGTTACACCAACGAAACCACCGAGTCAATCATATCCAACTCCACCTGTTAAACCACCAACAGTACCATCGGTTAAACCACCAACAGCATCACCGGTTAAACCACCAACATACAAACCGCCAACCGCACCGGTTAAGCCACCCACGACACCACCGGTAAAACCACCCACAAGTCCTCCAGTCCCGGCACCACCTCGGTTAGGTAATTGGAATGATATGTTCTTTAAGAAAATTTGGTTAATGATAATTGATGGTTGATAAAAATTTGGACGGTTTAGATTGCACGTCTTTATGTGGGGCAAGGTGTAGTCAACACTCGAGGCAGAACGTATGTATGAGAGCGTGCGTCACGTGCTGCTACCGCTGCAAGTGTGTGCCTCCTGGCACTTATGGTAATAAAGAGAAGTGTGGATCTTGCTACGTCAATATGAAGACACGTGGCGGTAGATCCAAGTGTCCTTGAAACTTTACCAGTTCCATGCTCCTCAATGCTAGTATCTCATCCATGTCTTTTTTATTTTGTTTTTAGTTGTAATGCGTTTATTTTTGTTTCAGTAACTTTGAGTTGAATATGTTTTTACGGCCTGTATGATATAAAACTAAGGGATCTTTGAGGCTCATAAAACTCTTATATTGACAAATTTGAAACTATATAATTAAATTTGATAGAAGATAATAAAATACTAAAGAGATTGGATTGGAGGATATGAGAGGAAGATGATTGCGTTATGTTACCGACTTACTACTAAGTTTGCAGATCTTATTTGGGCTTATGTGGATATGTTGGGATTTTATTTGAGCCCATTTGTTTGAGGACTATTTGGGAAGGCCTTTAAAACAACGAAGACGATTCGGGTCAACAAGACGATGTATTCTTGTTGACACTTTTTGTCAACAAAAAACCGTAATCGTGTATTTTGAACTCTTCGTATTCTTTAAAGATTCTTTACGAAAAAGAAAGAAATGTTATAAAACTTAATATAATCAAAGACTAAGATCATCCTCCGTGCCATAATTTTACTGTGTTGTGGCATTTTCCATATATTGAAACTTCTATGTTATTTGCCATTCATATCCATTGTCAATTAGATAAACCAGTATTATTTACTTGATTATATAATTGAATTATATAAGATAAGGTCGGTGCAAACAGCGCAACTTTTGTTACTGGTGTTTACTATAAGGGCTATAGGGCTCAAATCTTTTGTTTTTCTGATCCGCCATATGATTTTTCTAAAATGGGTTTTGTTTTCTTCTCCTTATTGTTTTGCATCCAAAACTTGATCGCAAACTATATTTTGAAGATAGCTGCTTTTTGTTGTTGTTGTTGTTGTTTATCAACAATTTTCGTTACATTGATCATCACTCCTACTCTTGAAATGCTTACAAATAACGATATACATGAAAAAGCTAATAGCACTAGTGAAAGCCAAAAGCCAATAATAATTATCAAGTCGAGCTTCGGACATATCATCAGCAAACCAGTTATGTTTTTCACCTTTTGAGCTCGAGTAACTCTCGATAACCGAAATCAACGCTGCACTCACAAAACTCCCAACACCGAAAACGCTCGTGTACAAAGCAAATCCCATTGTTCTCATCCTAACAGGAACCTCGCTGTAGAAGAACTCTTGCATTCCAACAACTGTGAAAATATCGGAGATCCCTAATAGAATGTATTGAGGTAGGAGCCACAATATGCTTAACGGTTCTAAATTCGGTAAACTCTTCATCTTTTTGCTTATCTTTAGTCTTTTTCTCTCCACTAATGCTGCGATAACAATGGCTATGATGGATAAGAACATCCCAATCCCCATTCTTTCCATTACAGAAATGCCCTTTTCGTTTTTTGTTAACTTTTTGGCGATTGGTATCAAGATTTTGTCGTAAAAGGGCATAAGAAGAATTATGGATAAAGTGATCGTGCTTTGTAGTGTTGCCGGTGGGATTTTGAATTTTGTTCCGATATTTCTCTTCATTGTCATACCTTGCTTTGTGAAAAAGGTCGCAGGTTGCTGAAATATGACTGCAAACATTAGAAGCATCGTCCATATAGGTAAAAGCCGAAGCAATAGCTTGAAGGTTTCAAGGCCTGAGAAACCAGCTTTGCAGTTTTTATCATTAGGTACAATCTTAGTAGAAGTAGCTTCGATGTTGCTACAGTTGCATAGAGGCTTCTGATCTTGTAACCTATAAAACAAAAACAAAAGCAAGACATTTAGGGGTGTTTAATACTGTTTAGCAAAATCTATAAACCAAATCGAATTGTGGATTTAATGTAAGAAAAATGATGACTTACTCTAGTTCCATGGCATTCAAATCGTGGTCGTTCACAAGAGTGATTTTATCTCTATGCCACAATTTTTGTTTGATACTCTCTAATATCTTTTGAAATGGTTTAGCTTTGAGGTCTAGACCTGGATCAGCATAGACATAAACCCCGCAGCCACACAAGAACAAGAATATCAACAACAACATTGAAGCAGCTGGGATTGCAAAACCGAGAACCCAACCAAATGTGTCTTGGATATAAGCCATTACGGTTACTCCTAGAAGACTACCGGCGCAGACACCAAAATACCACCATTGGAAAAACTTTGTCTTGCGGTTCGATTTGACTTCTTTTTCCTCTGAGGATGAGTCGTGCTCGTGCTCATGGTCTTGGTCAAGATCGTGGTCGAGCTGGTCAGCACCAAAGGCTTGAAGAGATGGGTTTAAGACACCAAGGCCGAGTGCGACGAGGCAAAGTGAAGTGTAGAGAAAGTAAAGAGAAATGGTTTTAGTAGTTGAACGTGCCACAGCATATGCCGTAAATGTCAATCCCACTAAACCCTTTTTTTTATGCGAAACAAAAAAACATATATATTAGTAACTTTCGTAATTGCCAAAAATGGATAAAAAAATTGAAATAATATCAACATGCTTTTTTTCTATAAAGAAAAAATTCGGTTATAATTATGTTCTTCTTTTGCTTAATTTAATATATTCAGTAGTGTCTAAGATGTATATATATATATAGAATATATGTAACTAAGGATGGTGAGAAGTGATTCGAGCTCCATTATTATAGTTGATTATGCACTAGACTTTAACTATTTCTGATTAGATCCCCCATATTACAAAATGGAACCAAACTTTGCCGATATATGCCGAATTCCATTAATGTTCCACCTCAAAAAAGAAATTCTAGAAAACAGTCGGTGAGAAAGTTAATTTTCATTTTTTTTAAGAAAAGACAAATAAAAAACCTCAAGAAACGTTTTGTATTAATTCCTAAAGGTTCCATTTTTCAATCTATCAGACCTCGTAAAAGTGTGCAAAGGAACACATGATCATCAACACATCATAAAGAAACAAATTCACCAAAATCTTACAACACTTTAATTGATGGGCTTCGATTGCTTTCTTTAATATATAAATATGGAATACAAAAAAAATCGTAAATATATTATATATATATTTTTAACAGAACTATAATATATAGAGACTTTGTAGTGATTCTTACCACAAAGTAGAGAGAAGAAGAAGCAAGGATGGTGAAGAATCTGTCCCAACAAGAATCAGCAAAAGGAGCAGAGAAGAGAGGCAACATGAAAGTGAAGCCACTCCAAGTGTTAACAGTTTTAGCTGCTCTTGAATTGCTCATCTTGACCACATCTGTAAGATATGTCACTAAGTTTGATGCAACTCCTTTGAACGCATATCTCTCTATTCCAGCAATCACTATGAGAAGGGCACAAGATTTGCTGATCCCTCTCCTTTTCTCTCCTCCGGCCATCAAAGAGACAAATATTTTAAGATTGTGTTTGTGTTCACAGAGAGAAAGAAGAACAAGTAAGGTTATGTTTTGTGTGAGGAACTGTATTTATAAAACTTTTAAACCACAAATTCTGGTCGTTTTTATTTGAGTAAAGTTCTATATATATACGTACACACACATTTGGGTTGGTGCTCTACACACGCCTCTCTATACATACACTTTTAATATGATTTAAAATATAATTATATTTATAAAACATATTAAATTTATTTGTGTATTATCAATTTCCTAGAAAGCAAACTATCTTTTAAAAATAAAAGTATATTATATTTAATAGTATTCCTTCTATTTACGTTTCTGCTATATAAATATTGTTTGTTATTATACTTTTTATAATTCCTCAACTACTTTATATCTAGACTCTATTTTTAATAGATATATTCAGTATGATAAATGACATTTTTAAAGATACCATGCATGTAGAAACTAATAACAGATATTTTTTTTCCTTTATTTTCAAAATTTCGTCTTTTACTACTTTACTTGAAAAGAGATCGGGAAAAGCATATATAGCAAATAAAAAGGAGTTTGTACAAAGATGCGAAAATAATAGAAAACTATTGGCAATAATGAAATTTGGTCCATATATAACATTTTGCTTTTCATCCGATATATTTTATTTTCCTTAAAATAAGGGAAAAACGCATTCTTCGATCTATATTTGTATATTTTAAATATCTTATATTGGCAAATAAAACCTCAAATCTATTATAATGAATGCTAATGCATAAGAAGTCACAAGTTGGCATGGGACCAAATTTTAGGTTAATTCCTAACATTGTCATCTAATAAAATATTTAAATTCTTACCCAAGAAAAAAAAAGAACTCAGAAGTTCTCGTTAGAGAATTATCTTCTTGCTTTTTAAAGTAAAAGTCCACTTTAGGGCGTTGGCTTTGGAGAAAGATATGTAGAATAGTGAGTGGCAGTATGTAGACCTGCACCAACTTAAAATCCCAGTAGCTTACGTGCGTAACACTTTCTTATTTCCTTATCTTTTTCTCTTTGCCATATACTTGGTTTCTCAATCCACATATATGGTCAATCAATTTTAAAAGCAAAAAGCATACTACGACGATTCCATTAACTGTGTTTTTTTTGGTACACAGAGAGATTTACTAAGATTTTTTTAATGTACAAAAAAGGTGACAGTCAATTTTACAATTTACATGGCGACGGTGTCTAAGCAAATAAAAGGCATAGATATGTATATATTATGATCAATGTTGACGTAATTTTCACTCTGGAATATGTTCTTTGATTTAAAACATCGAATTTTGATGATTTGTGTGATAATTTATAATTTTAAAAATTTATATTTGAAAACTTTAGAACAAAGAAGTTTGGTGATTTCGTGTCGTAAGGACTTAGGGTGTGTGTGTGACTTTGTGTCGTGTCTTGGTTACTTTGATGATACTATATATTTCTGAAGCTTCAGAATTAGAGACGTTAAAGTTAAAACCAAACAAAATGTATAATATCGAGTCCTAGATTACGATTTTTGTGGTTATGATTTAATCATCCTTTGATAACAAATTTTTTAATAAAAGTATAAACTGGTAGTCTCACAGTCAAGAGTCAACCATCAATTGTTCGATATCTTTTGATTTTCACAAGAGCATTCATCTTTCAAACATTTTAATTATAACACAGATTAATATGGGATTTGTGTCTGGTTCAAACGCTATGTATCATCTTCATTTAGAGTGTTTTTTTTTCCTACTAAGAAAATGAAACTAAATATTATCTTATCCAAAGAAAAAGTTAGGAATTTGTCAATTAACCATTGTAAGGATTTCATCTGATCCATAATTATTACTATATTTGCGACTTAAAAATGTGCAGTCATGAAAGTTTCACGCTCAATCTATTATATAAATTAAAAGATTAGAGCATCAACATCATAGAACTTCTTAGAAAAAAAAAAAAAATTAAAACGTGAGCCAATCAGAGTCTGCCATGTGGCGGACTTTGAATGGCTCCGTGTTTTAACTTTTTTTTTTTTGTTTTTTTTTCTAAGAACCCCTCATGGGGTTCTATGATGCTGATGCTCTAAACATAATCTTATTAAGTTTTTGAATTTTTTTGAAAATTTACACAGAAACATATTTTAAGTAAAATATGTAGATAAAAATAGAGTTCACTTGCAAATGACATCTAGCCTAGTGACAAACGATAAGTCCACTTAAGGCAGTGCATTTGCATAACCCGAGATCGAGTCTTCATGTCTACATTATGTAGGAATTTGGCTATTGGCCGGCCAGTTGTGGCTCAATATAATCTACCGTTGACAAAAAAAATAGAATTCACTTAAAATATATTAGTCAACACAAATGTTAGTTTTACAATTGACCAATAATTTAACTTTTTTGCATATTTTATATGATGTCTACAAAAAGATTTTCTAGTAAACTTCAACCAAATACTTCATATGAAATTTACTTTTTGTTAAAAAAATTAGTTTGCAATCGACCAAATATAACAAATATTAACCAAAAAAATTAGAAACTTCATGCAAAAATTCTTCGAATATCACAAACTTCATATAAAGGTTGTGATTTAAAATTAAAATGTTCATTATCTATTAAATTAAAATAGTCTTCAGTTGAAATTTTTTTTTGGTGCAAATTTCTTATGCATATTTCATTATAAAAATCAAACTTAATCACTTAAAAGTAACTCTTATTTTTGGAGTAGAGTTCACGTGAAATATGGAAAAATATGTATTTTTCTTGGGAATTAGTGCATACTTTAATGAAAATATATTCTATACCCACATATTTTATTTTGAAATCTGTTTAGAAAATCAGCATTAGGTCAATTTCAAAACTAATCTCTTATTTTGGAAACTTTATGTGAAATATGTGCCAAAAACTTGACATTTGGTCAATTACAAAAAATAATATGAGAAATTTTACGCATTTAAAAAATAGATTTCAGGTGAAATTTGCTATTCATGAAGTATATTTCAGTTAAAATCTACTTTTTGAATGTAAACTATGTAGAGTTTAAGCGAAGTTTATATTGTTAATTTCGTTAAAAATATATGCAAGAAAATCACTAACTTTTAAACTGCTTAAATGTTTTGGAGATATTTTTGAAATAATTTTTAGTTGGTTCCGATTTGGTTTCGAGAAACTTCTTTAGTATTAAGGTTATATAAAAAAAAATTGGTATATAAGTAGATAAATTTATAGAATGATAAATAGTTTTTAGTAGCCCTAGGCATACCGTCGTTTTGGTTAGAATCGGTTTGGGTTATACGGTTTTCAGTTTTTTCGGTTTACATAAATGATTTCCGATTCAAACCGAGTAAAATATTGGTTTGGTCCGCTTCAGCAATTGGTTATTTCGGTTCGGTTAAAAAAATATAATATGCTCCAAATAAAACCGAAATAATTGATATTTTGAACCGAAATTTTCGGTTCTGAATTGAACCATAATCTTTTCATCTTCTTTCTTGGTCGAGATCTTTTTATTTTCCACTGAGAGAGAAGAGGCATGAGTCATGGTTGTGGAAGGTAAAACACATCCCGTGCAGTTTAATCTCATCATAATTCATCTCTACAAGTAGTCCAGATGATGGTTGTAATGACTCCACCGTGTCGTTACGTTTCGCCAAGTACCATAGCCTTTCCACATCTTCTTCAATGGCGACGTCGATGGTATCGAACAAGGAGAAAGGCACAGCAGAAACGAAATCGTTTGATTTTTTAAATGCAGAGATTCAGGATGCATAGAGATCAGAGATTCGAGAGGGTGAAGATCGGAGATTCGGCGGAAAATTTTTGTCTGATCGGTTTCTTTTTACCGAATCGACCAAACTGATAACCGAATAAAATTTTAAACTCTCCTTATCGGTTTATAACGATAAACCAAAATTAATCCGAAAATCGAGAATTCCGGTTCGGTTGGTTTGGCTTCTCTGGGTTCTCTCCGAAAGCTCATGGCTAGTTTTTATAAACCCGTACAAATGATGAGTTAATATATTTAGAATAGTCGACCACATGAGGAAAATACCAAAAATCTGTCATTGACTCATTACTCATTCTGAACGAACGAGGGAGGATTTTTGTTAATAAAATATCAAAATAAATCATAATTATCAAAAGGATTTGAATATTAAGAAATCAATTAAAAAACATAAAAGAATCTTTCAATACCCAACGCATATCACGTAGCCACACAGCCGTGAGAGAAAGAGAGACTGAGAGAAACAGAGCACGAGACGCTCAATTTAATGGCGGCCACTTCAGCACGAGCCTTCTTGCTCTCTCGTGTAGCGGACCTATCACGGAAGAAACTCATCCTTCACCAACCGCCACCTTCATCTCCTCGCTGGTTACCGTATGCTCCAAACCGTGCGGTGTCATCCGCCGTAATTAGCTGCCTCAGCGGAGGTGGAGTTTCCTCCGACGATTCCTATGTATCTACTCGCCGGTCTAAGCTGGACCGTGGTTTCGCTGTGATCGCGAATTTGATGAACCGGATTCAGCCGCTTGATACCTCCTCTATCTCCAAAGGCTTATCCGATTCAGCTAAGGATTCCATGAAGCAGACGATATCTTCTATGCTTGGACTCCTTCCTTCCGATCAGTTCTCCGTCTGCGTTACCATCTCTGAGCAGCCTCTAAATCGCATCCTTTTATCTTCTATCATCACTGGGTAAATAAACCATCCGGATTTTGCAATCTCTCTTGTCGAATTTTAAATACACAGTTTGAATTAAAGATTTTGCTTCATCTGTTTGGCCTATTTACATTGTCGTGGGTTTAGGTATACATTGTGGAATGCGGAGTATCGTGTATCGCTGCGGAGAAATTTCGATATACCCATTGATCCTAGAAAGGATGAAGATCAAACTTCGAAAGACAATATCGGATATGGTTTAGAGAAGAAAGTGAGCGAGGATTTAGGGGATTGTGTTGAGAACTTAGAGAGATTGAGTCCAAAGGTGTTCGGAGACTTGTCACCAGAAGCGTTGAGTTATATCCAGCACTTGCAGTCTGAGTTATCTAGTATGAAAGAGGTAACTGTCAAAATTGAACATGTATCTCCTGTTTCTTTAGTCTTTTACCCTGGTTTAGCTGTTCAGAATTTAAGATGAACTTTGTTTGTAATCGAATTAGCACTGCATACTTGTGAAGCTCTTTGTTTTCCCCATGACTGAATCGTGTGTGCATCCTCGTATCCTTGTTTACATTTAGTCAATTCTGATTTTGTTTACATTTGATATATTTTAAGCCCTTAAATTTGTTTTTATTTTTAATGTATATTTCAGGAGTTAGATTCACAGAAGGAGAAAACTTTACAAATAGAATGTGAGAAAGGAAACAAGAATGATTTGTTGGAGTATTTACGTTCCTTAGATCCCGAAATGGTACTAAACATTGAGTTTCCGTTGGTTCTTGTTCTCTCAGTCTCAAGATCCTCATTCTTATGACAAGAATCATATTGACAGGTGTCTGAGTTATCTCAACTATCTTCACCAGAAGTGGAGGAGATCGTGAACCAACTTGTCCAAAACGTATTACAGAGGATCTTTGAAGACCGGACTAGTTCAAATTTTATCCAAAATTCTGGCATAAGGACTACAGAAGGTGGCGATGGAAATGGTCGAAAAGTAGACACTTCAAGGGATTACCTAGCAAAGCTCCTGTTCTGGTAAGTCTATTTTCTCTTATGCGATGATTATTTGAACGGAGCTTCTTGACCTCGTTATCGTTATCAATGATTTGTTTTCATTTTAGGTGCATGCTATTGGGACATCATTTAAGAGGCTTGGAGAATAGATTACATCTAAGCTGTGTTGTTGGATTGCTGTAAAATCAGAATCAGAAAAAGGAGACAAAAAGAAAAGAAAACACCAATGTATATTCTTCTTCTCTTCTCTCCCATTTTGTTTTCTTAATCTAAGTGTTAAGTTATAATCTATCAATGCCCCTGCAATTTTCCACTGCTATAAAAGTTCTTCTAATTTGGTACAAAAGTCCAAATAGTGTTCAGCTAAACAGAGGTTATGAACAAAAGAAATTAGGATTCACTAGAGGTAGAAAGTCGTTAAGAGTAGTTTTTGGTTTCATTCGGAATTTAGTAGACCTGTTTGAAGGTAAATCATATATAAAGATTTCTTTTAGCAGCACAATTTAATGATTTATATTACTCTGGAGTATTCTTTTGTGATTATATAATGCTTCTCCATGTTTTTGGTGTGGTCAATACATAATGCGTCTTCTTAGTACTATTGGCAGTAGAGATAGATTTGATTGCTTCTTGTCTTTGATGAATGTCTTCAAATGGATCTTAATGCTATTTGTGTGTAGTTGTTATAATTCTCTTCATAATCTATATGCATTTTGAAAATATAACATAACTTTTCTAGGAATTTACAGTAAACACCGTTGTACTTTTAATTAATTGAAAGAACAAAAAAAAACATTTTTACTAACAGTAAAATAGTAAATTTGGTTTTCGGAGATATATTGGATTGGCTTACAACGATCTGAAATAGATGCCATTGATCAAAGCTTTAAAAGTACGGCTTAAATGCCCAAAGATCATTCTTTTTCACATTAGAATAATTTGAATTGAAATTACGTATTTGTAAAACGAAAATGCTCCAAGAATTTCTTGTTTGAGATCCTCGAGAATAGGTCAAACTAAAAGCCTCCAGCTTAACAAAAACAATGAGAGAATAGAGATTCTATAAGTTTCAATCACCATTGAAAAAGAATGAAAGATATAATGAAAGAAATGGAAGGCAAAGTGAAGTTTTCGATGGCTGATTCGACGATGATGTTACTTGTACACGAAGCAATGGACAAAGCCCATGAAAAGATCAAAACAAAACATGGTCTTCTTCTTCGTCTGAACGCCATCTCCATTTTCTACGAGCTTGCTGTGTTACAGCTCGAGAGCTGTCTTAGTTTTGTTCAGCAAGAGACCGATAAACTCGAGAGCACCCACGAGGAAGTGGTTCACGATCTGAGAGAGATCAAAGACAGGCTTCACCAGCGTCTCTTAGAGACCGAATTAGCAATTCTTGAGAAAGATAGAGAGTTGTTAGAGATGTCTAAGAACCAGGAGAGTCTAAGAAACGTGTTGGAGAGTAAAGAAACAGAGCTGGTTCATTTGCAAGATCTTGAGAGAAACAGAATTCATAACAAGATTGGGGACGTTATCAAAGAAGATGAGTTTTCGGAATTAAAGAGCTCTGTTGATCAACAAGTGATGAATCTTAGACAAAAGCATGAGACAGAGTACGATGATTTGAGCGGAGAAGCAGAGGATCCTTCGGGGGTTGATATTGATGTTTTGAAAGGGACACTGGATCTTGCTTTCAACAAGATGCATCACGCGATATTCTTGTCGGAATTGGGTCCGATTGAGCAGAGTTGGAGATGGTCTATAGAGAGGAATACAATGGCGATACTGATTAAAGGTTTCATGAATGGTTTAGAGGAGAAGATGAAGAAGGTAATGATGGTTGTGAGAGATTATGAATCGGGATTTGAAAATCGGGTTTGTTGTATTCGTAGAGAGGTAGAGTGTTTAGAATCTCAGATTGATCAGATCATCGTCCACAGATCATCACCATCATCTCCTAGATCATGTGTTGTCACATCACAAGTAACATCATCATCTCCAAAATATTGTGAAATTGGTGATGACAAAGAAGCAAAAGAAGATGAAGAAGAAGAAGACTCGAGCAATTTTCCGGTGTCTAAGTTGATTGAGAGTCATGAATTAATCATTAGCAGGAAAAGCGAAGAGCTTGTTCCTCCCAAAATCGAGTCTTTAAAACGACATAAAAGCTGCAACATCTCTATCCCAAAGCGAGGTTTTGAAGATATCGTGTCAGGTCTGGATAGCTTGAAGAGTCTTAACACTAAGCTATTCGAACATTTGTTCAATGATGATGAAGATAGATATGATCATGATCATAATGATACTGATCAAGTGGTAATGGATGACAGTTTGGATGATATTTGGATGAAAGTGCAGAAGAATAGATCGGTATTTTCAGAAAAAGCCATAGAGGAGAAAGAAGATGCAGAGATGAAATTTATAATACTGGAAGATACTTACTTGACTTTGCTCAAAGGTCTAGTAGCAGATGAGATCACAAACAATATGAAAGCTGATAAAGAAGAAGATATTAAGAGTGAAAAGATCGAACCTGGTCTTAAATGTATGGACTGTTTAGAGAATTCGAATAGGGAGAAAGATTCTGAGAATATTTGTGAAGATGAAGAATTCAAACAAGAACTAAACTGGACCATTGTAGCAGAGTTTCTAAGAGAAGTTTCAGAGACTATGGGGAATTATAAACAAATTGAAGCAAACAGTAAAAAAATGATTGAGGAAGAAGGAAACAAGGCCTTGTTCGAAATTTCTTTAGTTTACGATGATGTTGAATTGAAGATTCAAGAGAAATTAGAGAGACTAAGTTTCGGGTGAGTTTAAAAGGGTTCTTAAAATAAAAATCAATACTTTATGTTCAAATGTAAGGGACTAATGATCTTTTGCGTCTTGTGCGAGATTACGAAACTTGGAGATAAAGATTGATTCAACTATGAATATTATAGCAGATTTAGGTCGAAAAGAATCAATTTACAGAACAGCTTTTGTTCTTAGGTCTGAAAATCTGAGAAAGGCTGAAACTGAGGTACAACAGTTTGTGATCTAACAACTAATTAGTGAGAATTTTGTATGAACAAATTCAGTTTGATCACTGGGAAATATTGCAGGTTGATCTTCTTGGAGATCAAGTCGATTCACTTGTGAAGCTTCTCCAGAAAACACTTTGGACATTTCATCAACACCCATTACTTCTCTGCAATAACTCAGATGTAAGTTCATATATTTTTATTCTTAAGTAGATTGTTTTACAAGTCATACCTATGTCCAAAATCTGTAATTTCTTTTGGATTTATTTTTTTCAGATATCAGAGATCTCGAAGATGATCAAGAAAGAGTTATCATCTGGGGATTCATGAACTAGGGATCATTTAAAAGTGGGAAACCAATTCTTTGTATTTTTGACTTCTGAGTGAAAGATCTACCTTTATGCATATGAAAAATTACGAAAAGTTATCATACCAAACCATTCTGTTTGCATTTTCAAAATTAAAAAAAAAAATTTGGTCAATTAGTCTAACAGTTTTTAGTCCTTCTCTTAATACTTTAGGTAAATGGTTTGAACGCCTAAGAATTTGTAAAATGAACATTACTAATGGTTAATCTGTCGTCGCCTTTCAAAATTGTAAATTTATGAAGTCAAATTCTGATATAAATAGTTCCAATTTTTTTAAAAAAAATCTCAAAAGAGTTGGCATAAAATGAAACAAATCTCAAAAGAAACTTTAAATATATTACTAAAGTGTATGACATTGAGAAAATAAATATGTTAAGCTAATATTTGTTGTAAAATTTCAACATGACTAGTAAATATATTAAATCATTTATTTGTTATGGAAATACTATTATAACGTCCAGAATATTTCATAGATAATTTGGTAATAAAATTAAGACCTTGACCATGAAAGTTCTTTCTATATATTAACTTAAGATTCTCACATATAAAATAATGCTAAAACTTTTGAGAGGAAGAAAACATAAGACGAGGAAAATGAAAAGCACAGAGATGAAAGTGATGTTCTTATTGGTATCTCTGATAATGAGTTTGGTTTGTGGACAAGAATCCGACACTGAAGCGCCGATGCCAAGTAAGGATGATTGTTTCTTACCTCTAAAGAATGTCAAAGGTTGTCTCGATGCTGTGATTGATGCACCTCAAGGAGTCATTAACAATTTGGGTAAGGAATGTTGCGACGTCATCAATGGCCTTCCTGACGACTGTTATTCCATATTTTTCCCAGCAAAACAATTCACTGTGTTTGTCATGAAGGATGATGGATGTGATATTAATTAATTATAATTCTTATAGACTAAGCAATTGTTTCAATGCAACGCACTCCCTTCATATCTATGTGTCTTTTTTTCTTTTTGTCAATCCAAATAATATTTCAACTTTACCAAATCCACATCAACGTTTACAAGATTAAACAATTAATTGGCTGACTCTTTAATACTACAGTCGAAAACATCAGTCTTATTATGTAAACATATTGAGATTATACGACGAGAAAAGTTAATCAATGTATCATGATCTTTACCACATTTATGCAATATGTGTCTATGTGTCTTTATGTTACAAAAGAAAACAACGTAATATTGAAGCAAAAATAATTAAAAGTCCCTACAAATGATGCTATGAAATTTGTTTCTTTCCATCTTACCACACCATTTCCGTCGAAAATCCATTCAAAAATTCAATGCTCACAGATTTTCAAATGATTATTGTTCTTCAATTTTATAGGTTATCAGAAATTCAAATCCGTCAAAATTCATATCTAAAAATGCAAATTTTCTTCTAGTGCATTCTATATAGAGTTTTTTTTCCAAAATGTAGATTTATGAAATCAACTTCAGTTTATGCAATTACTAAAAAGGTTAAAAATTCAAAATAAAAACTTCAATGGAAACCTTAAAATATATCTAAAATACTTCTGAAAATAATAAATTTTCGACTTGTTATAAAAAAATATCATGTAAAAAAGATAAAATGTCCACTATGTAGGTCCAAAAAAATTATAGATAATTTGAGGATAATGCTAAAATACTAACCATGTATCTCTATATACTATGTAACTTCAATTGGAATAAAATCATATTATTCCTAGTACCACTAAAATATTCATATATAGTCCAAATCACTATATTCTACAAGAATCCAAAAACTTGTAAGCTCACGACAAGAAAGCAAAATCCTAGAAATGGAAACGATACAGATTAAAGTGATGCTTTTCTTCTTCTTATGTCTGATCATGGCTTTTGGTTTCTTGTCAAATATAGGAAGCTCCGGCTCCAGAGTCGATGCCAAGTCCCGATGATTGTTTGTCGCCATTAAAGAGTGTTAAAGGTTGTCCTGATGCAGTGAAAGATGCATATAAAGGAGTCTTTAAGAATTTGGGTAAGAAATGTTGTGACGTCATCAATGGCCTCCCTGATTAATGTTATTCTATGGTTCTCTGATCAACCCTTCCTTGTTTTTGTCGTCAAAAATGCATGTGATTATTGAATTATTAGTTATATCAAATATTTGTTTGTTTGTGGATCTTTCATCTGAATAAAACTAATCACATTGATTCTCATTTTTTTTTTTTTTCAACGGCAAAGATGATATATATTATGAAAGATACAAAGAATCACTCACATCCTCTCGTGCTGAACGAGCAACAGAGTTCGCCTTATGATTCAACTGTCTAGGAACAACATATATGGAGAAGCTAGAGAACACAGAACATAACCTACAAAAATCCTCCTGATAGGGCAAAAAAGCTGGCCACTCCTCTGGGTAGTTAAAGATCTTCATTACCGTCTCACAATCCGTCAGAACCTCCACCTCCTTAATATTTTCCTTCGCTATGGAATCCATCGCCTAGAGAACTGCTTGCACCTCTGAATGTAGAGCCGAGAGGCGCCGATGGACTCCCCGAGCCCCCATAAGTTCTCCTTCCACCGAATCCGGAAAACAAAACCAACCGAAACCTGTCGTACAGTCTGTGTTCTTCCAGGATGCGTCCACAAAGCATTTGTAGCCAGTGAAACTATGATCAGATGTGGAGGGAAAAGCTAATGGGGACTTTGACAAGGCGTGACTCTCTATGAGAAGAAAGCTGTTACCCTTGTCTGATTTTCTTGCCTCAGACCACTCCTTGTAGTCCTCTCTGACTTGAAGGAGTAAATTTCGGGGATCGGAGGCCGTGTTTGAAAAGCAATGTTCGTTCCTTGCTTTCCAAAGTGCCCAAATTATCCATGGGTAAGTCCCAATATCGCCATTTGCTGGTCTTCTCCAGAATAAATAATCCAAATTTGCCCAGATGGACTCAGTTGGAAAATGCATAGGCGCCGATGGAATGTCTGATAGTGCCCACGTTTGGAGCGCTGGAGGACACTCAAAAATCACATGATTCACGGTTTCATTTTCGGATCCACAACGTGTACATCGTGTATCACATTTAATACCCCTAGATGACAAATTTTGTTTTACAGCAACACACCCCTGAATGACTTGCCATATAAAATGTTTTATTTTAGATGGGCAATCCAAAAGTCAGATCTGCCATAATAGATCCTGAAAATATGGACCTGTGATCCGGTTAGTTATAAGATAGTGATTTTCTTCGACTCGATACCCCGATTTAACAGAATATCTCCCTGTTCTATTGTAATTCCAACCCCAATAGTCTGGTTTGGGTATCCGTTGAACTGGAATGCCCAGAATTAATTGAGTAGCGGATCAAAATATTGTTTAATCAAGACTTCTTTCCATGAATGTGTATTGTGGTCAATAAACTGATCCACCGTCATATCAGGAAATAAAGGTAAGCATAACGCCTTTGCCGGACGAGGGTACCGTATATGGAATCTAGGGATCCTTCCAGATCCTAATTACCGTCTCCTATTCTCTTGATAAGTCCTTTGGATAGTAAAGGTCTAGCTGAGATCAAACTTCTCCATCCATATGATGGAGAACCAACCGATGACACTGTTATAGGAGAAGCATTATGAAAATATCTCCTTTTCATCACTCTTGCCAGAAGGGATCCAGGAACTTCAATTAGCCGCCACAGTTGTTTAACCAACAATGCTGAATTAAAATTTTCTAAGTCACAGAAACCTAGATCTCCTTCTGATTTTGGTAAGCAAAATTTTTTCAATTTCTTCCAGTGAATACCTTTAGAGGACTGATTTGTTGACCACAAAAAATTGGCTATAGCCGAATTTAATTTATTGATGACGCCTTTCGGTAGTCTGTAGCAGGACATTACGTATGTGGGCAAGGCCGTTAGAACTGATTGGATTAAAATTTCTTTCCCCGCTTTGGAAAGGAATTTTGAAGTTCAACTATTTACTCTTTCCTTGAGTTTCCCAGCTACAAATGCAAAAACTTTCGTTTTTGCACCACTCATGTCCTCCGGAATCACCAGATAGGTTTCCATACCTCCTACCTTTGAAATTCCTAAAATCTGATGTAATTCTATTTTGTTTGTCTTCGATACAGCATGACCAAACTGTATGGAAGATTTATCAAAATTAATCTGTTGCCCGATACCATCTCGTACTCTTTAAGTATACGAAGTATAGTCGAGGCTTCATCAATGGTAGCCTTACAAAAAAAGAGAGTGTCATCCGCGAAAAGGAGGTGAGACACCCTTGGACTAGCTCGTGCAATTGAGATGCCCGTTAGTTTTCCCCGAACTTCGGACTGCCGTAGTTTGGAGATAAGAACCTCCGTACAAAGGAGAAATAGGTAGGGTGATAAATGATCTCCCTGCCGAAGACCTCTATGTGGCAGAATCATACCTTTAGGAGTGCCATTTATTAGAACGGCGTATTCCACACTCGTAATGCAGTACATTATACAACGAGTCCATTGCTCTGAAAAACCCAATTTTCTAAATAGAGCTTCGATAAATCCCCATTCTACCCTATCGTAGACTTTGCTCATATCTGTTTTGATAGCCATAAAATTGACCTTTAATAGCCTTATTTGTGCGAAGGCTATGAAACATTTCTTGGGCACATAAGGCGACCCGTCATAAATGCTGATTGCGTCTCGCTTAACATAACTTTTCTCACATTGAATGCAATTATTGTGAACAATTATATCGACAAATACACAATTAATAACTCAAACACATAATATTAATGTTATTAGATAGACACCGGGACAATTAAAAATACAAATACAATATTACAAAGTATATGCACGGTGATAAAAAACAACCTGACCAAAAAATAAGTGATTTAGTTCATTTGTTTATAATTTAGCTAAATACTAGATTATTAGTTTGAATTTCATCCAACATTAATCAAAAAACTTAGACTATGATTGCAGTTGTAGATTAAATTGGTTAAGACAACAACATGGGTGGGAAGGATAAATGGGCCAAACAAAGTCAAAGAGGCTGAAAATTAATGGCCCAAATAAAAAAGCCCAAAAGTGAATGACCTCAGCAGGTTGATTCCACGCGCCTTACTTCACACTCATCCTTGAATCCTTCTTTCAGTCTTTTGAGCTTATATGCGGTGATGTTCTTCCCGTTCAAAACTCGCCGGATTTGATAATCCGTATCGACTCCTTATGTTTACGTCTAAATCATCGATTGGGCATTTAATATCTTGTCTAAAGTGAAGAACTTTGGTCTGTATAATCTCAGAACAGACCTATCATCCTTTGCAGCAGGTTTATCTGGTCCAGTTAGTGGTCTGCTTTGGGTTTTAGTTTCTGGGAATGAGAGGAATCTTTCTTATAAAGTCAAGGCTGTCAATTTTCAGAGCTTCGGCATTTACCTATTTGAGATCTAGTTATATTTTGCCTAATTCGAGCAGTAAATGTACTCTTCCATCGTATTTGGGGCCTCCCATAGCTTGTGTGTTTCCTTTGGGGATCTCTGTGTTCTCTACTTTCAAAGTTGATTTGGATCAAGTGGGATTTACTCAGAGTAATAATGACAAGGATGATGAAAGTGGAGAAGAGATTGACCTCGATATTGGTTGTATTGTAAGCGGAGAAGATGTTTCAGAGGATGTTGGGACGATTATGAATCTCATGGAAGTTTGTGGGAACAACCGGAAGGAATTGAGAAACAAGCTTGAGCAATGTAATGTGAAGCCATCAAATGAATTGGTGGTGGAGATTCTTTCTCAAGTTCGGAATGATTGGGAAACTGCATTCACTTTCTTTCTTTGGGCAGGGAAGCAGCAAGGTTATCTTCGTTCGATTCGTGAGTATCACAGTATGATCTCGATTCTCGGTAAAATGAGGAAGTTTGATACAGCTTGGACATTGATTGATGAAATGAAAAAGTTTAGCCCTTCTCTTGTTAACTCACAGACACTGTTAATCATGATCAGAAAGTATTGTGCGGTACATGATGTTGCGAAAGCGATAAACACGTTCCACGCGTACAAAAGGTTCAAACTTGAAATGGGTATTGCTGATTTTCAAAGTTTGCTCTCTGCTCTTTGCAGATATAAGAATGTTTCAGATGCTGAGCATTTGATCTTCTGTAATAAGGATACGTATCCGTTTGACGTCAAAAGTTTCAACATAGTTCTTAATGGATGGTGTAATGTGATTGGTAGCCCACGAGAGGCTGAACGAGTCTGGATGGAGATGGGAAATGTCGGAGTCAAACACGACGTTGTGTCTTATTCATGTATAATATCTTGCTATTCGAAAGGTGGTAGCTTGAATAAAGTTCTCAGACTTTTCGATCGGATGAAGAAAGAGTGTATTGAGCCAGATAGAAAAGTGTACAACGCGGTGGTTCATGCTCTTGCCAAAGCTAGGTTTGTCTCTGAGGCAAGGAATTTGATGAAGACAATGGAGGAGGAGAAAGGGATTGAGCCAAATGTTGTTACTTACAACTCTCTCATCAAGCCTCTATGCAAGGCTAGAAAAACAGAAGAGGCTAAACAAGTTTTCAACGAGATGTCGGAGAAAGGACTCTTCCCCACAATCCGCACATACCATGCGTTTTTGCGGATTCTAAGAACAGGAGAAGAGGTCTTTGAGCTATTGGCTAAAATGAGAAAGATGGGCTGTGAACCATCTGTAGATACTTACATAATGTTGATCCGTAAGTTATGTAGGTGGCGCGATTTCGATAATGTGTTGTTGTTGTGGGATGAGATGAAGGAAAAGGGAAATGGTCCGGACCTTAGCTCATACATTGTGATGATACATGGGCTGTTCTTGAATGGTAAGATAGAAGAAGCGTATGGGTACTATAAAGAGATGAAGGAAAAGGGTATGAAACCAAATGAGAATGTTGAAGATATGATTCAAAGCTGGTTCTCAGGAAAACAATATGCAGAGCAGCGAATACTAGATTCAAAATGGAAAGTTTCGAGACTCGATAAAGGAGGTATTGTGAAGAAATCTACAAGAGAAGAGAGCTTTCTTCAGCAACCTGAGGTGAGAAGGGTTGTGAGAGAGCATGGATATTCTTTTTGGAATGAATAGAAAGCTAGAGAGAGAGAGAGATCTTGAAGCAACGTTAAGAGTCCATAAGAGGCTAGAGAGAGATCTTGAAGAGCTTTGATCATAAATGGTGGAATTGACGTTGAAAAGAGATAGTGTGTTTTTGAAGAATGAATTCGAAAGGAGAAGAGATTGAATGGAATATTTAAAATTACATCTATATCAAGAAGAAGAATCTCTCCTTTGAACTTTGTCTATGTAGATACAAACACAAGACCATATCCATGTATGTGTTTCAAATATTTACAAACATACATTTCTTTAAAACCTAAAATCAAGATAAAAATTAGAAAATACACACCACTGTGCAAGCATCTTCTCCAACGAGCGAGTAAACATTTGAACTTTTTTTCGTGGGAAAGTTGCAGAGATTACTTAGTCCGATGCTAACCTTCCATTGTGTGTTGAAAAAAGTAGAGGTTTTGTTCTTCTTGCTGTCATCTCGAAGCTAAAAGAAACTTGTGGAATCTTTCTATTCTATCCTGTGATAAGGTCTTGCTCTTCTTCTGTTTCTTCTTCCTGTGGAAGAAATCCTCCGTGTCCAAAACATAGGAAATCTACGATACGAAATGTAAGGATCACATAAAAGTTGAAAACAAGAAACTTGAACCGGTTTGATATTAGAAAATGGATTTTATTTACCTTGTAGGTAGAGCAAGACATTTTGCATTCAAGGCCATTAATCACTTCTACACCTTCCATGGCCTTGCAAGCTACTGCAAGATCATCCAGACCGGCATATCCCCGCATGTTCCTGCACTGACACAAATCAGCGAACGGACTTAGATTTATGTATAATTTTCTAAAATTAATGGAAATGTAAAAATTCTGTCGGAAGAGATGAATTTATATGTGATTAGAGGCAATGTGAAAGACAATATACCTTTGTAACACAATGTCCTGTCGCTCTTTCTTCCCTGATGAGTTTGTTAGAAACTCATTTTGCAAATAACTTGCAAACGTGGGATCCATAGAAACTGCATAAGCCTCTGGCTTTTCGGTTATGTTATCCATCAGCTGGATTTGCAAACGAGGTGGAGAGGAAGACTGCGTATAAATTAAAACACAGGAAACAACGTTCAGGATCAATACAATTTAGAGATTACAGAGAAAGATGAAGATTGGTTTAGGGTTCTTACACATTCCAACCGATAAATATTTTCTTCATGAAGGAGTATCCTAGCGTTTTCATAATACACCGAGTCAATTACCATCCCATGTTTCCGGGATTTCTCATACTCATACAACTGAAGAAGCTTTTTGTCCATATCGTCAGCAACAACAGCTTGAAGCTGCAATAGATAAATTGAAGTCAGAACTTTAGAAGGAATATTACGTCTGGAAAGTACAAAAGATCAACCTAAAACCAATAATGTCAGTGAAAATTTACCTGTTTAACCAACTTGTATATCAGTTTTTCCAAGGTGAATAAAACATATGACTCTCTCTCTCTGATAGCTCGACATTCATCCTCAAACTTGGAATTTTCAGCTGAGCCATTAAGCAGACTAAACAGAGCACTCATAAACCTGCAGAACATACAAATATGAGTTTATAAGTTATATTTTGTGAACTGAATAAAGAACTTGCTTAGTCTATATAAAAGCAAGAGACCAATTCTGTCCACATGTAAGGAATGTACCTTGCATAAAGATCTGGTGAACTAGTATCTTTTGACTTTCTCCGTTTCACTTCACCGCTGGTGCAGTACGTTTTTGCAGACAAAATTCTCTCGTACAGGATCTGTAAACCAATCCCATTTAAAAGGAATTACTAAACTTATCAAAGTGAAAATACATTTTAAGACTAAGAAAGAATATTATAAGAGACGATTGCACCCACTCGATGAAGCCTGAAAAGAACATAAAAGTCATCATTCCCGTAGAAAATTCTGGAATCCTTCTTTTTCTCATCACGCGAAGCTGCCACACCTACATGCTTAGAGAGAGGCTTGACAGATAATAATACACGTTCCGACGATGGAAGCAACCCATTGTCTTCTTCTATAAGATGTGACTCCATTCCCTCTGCCTCTCCTTCACTTTCAGCTTTACCATCAATCTCATCATGCTCACCCTCTTCCTCCACACCGTTATCATCCTGTGAACACTCATCACCAATAGATTCAGTTCCTGACGCATCCTCACCAGCTTCTGAAGCATCATCACCATCCTCATCATCAGCATCATCATCATTTTCACCTTCGGCTTCATTTGAAAGTTCTGGTTTGGCAATAGCCTTCAAACCACGATCTTCATAAACAACAAAATTGTCTTCGGAATCACCTATAGGTGACAATTCACCTTCCTCCTTCTCAATTTTGGATGGACCACCAGCTTCATCATTATTACTGGTGCCTTTGATAGCATTGGACTGCAATCCGTTTGCTGAATCTATAATTCTGCCAATATCAGCTCCCTGTAGAAATTGCCAGGAACAGTGAGAATGGCAAGAAGAGTCCAGAAGAAGTATATAGACGAGTATGAACATGTAATTTAATTGTGAAACTAAGTACAGTACCTGAGTAGGTTGAATGGTATCAAGATTATCTATAGCGTCACTTGGTTTGGATATATTGCCACGTGAACCTTGAAGTAAAATAAAGAATTACTGACAGGTGGAAATGTTATCGCACACAAACTGAAGGAAAGAAACTTAAAGTTAACCCTTAATATACCCGAAGAGTCGGCGCTTTCTATCTTGCCATTGTTGTTTTCTATCCCACTCGGGAATGGTGCACTTAAAGTGGCTACTTTCTCATCTACATCTCCGGATCGTTTATTGGCTCCGTTTCCAATTTCTTGATCCTTCTGGGGTTTTACAGCAGAAAAAGTTGATACATCTTTATCAGCAGGATCCTCGTTCTTACAATTTTCTTTCCCTGAAGAATCTCTATACAACACGTCAGTCGCACAATGTTTGGAGACCCCAGATGAAGCATGCTCATCTCCAATGGCAACCAATTTTAGTTGCCTGGAAACCAAACCTATAGCATCAGAACTCACATGATCATCCCCGCCGGTAACTGCACTGTTATGCTTGGTTTCTACATCTTCAACAGAATCTGACCCCTTGGCCCTGAGTGGAACACCAAGCATCAGCTCCAAAAAATTAGCCCAGAGCCTCAAGACTTTACCAATCTGCTCTTTTGTAGAACATATCTCCTCACATGAAAACTCGACTAGTTTAAACAGGTCTTCATGAATAGTTCTATCGACATATTCATACTCAAGGTGAGGAACTACAGGTCGTCTGTAACCAGCAGAAACAGAGAGAACAACATCGTCTTCTGTCTGAGACTTCTCTTTCAATTCCTTGATTTCAGACACCAGCGCTAGAATATAACAAAGGACCAAAAAGATTATGAAAAGAAATAAATAATCAAGGGTGAGGAAGAATCATCTTGATTACTTACATACAACTCCGCTGATGGACTAAGCACATTAAAAGAGACTTACCTTTTGCACTCAAATTCTTAGAATCTTGCTGCTTGAAATAGAAGCTGCGGTGATCAAGTGATTTGTAATGGTTTTTGGCATAGACATCCGCCCACACCACATTAAAACCTTCACGGCATTTTGTCCATTCATCTTGTTTCTGCTTCAATCGAGTTAGAATTACAGGAAGTGTAGTGGCTGGATTCTTACGTATTAAGTCTGTCACGTCAAGACCGTGGTCTCCATAAAGTCTCTCTATGCACCTTAAATTTAGGGCTGTAATAAGTCCATAAAAAATGCCAATGTAAGCTAAAGAGATGATGGCTCAAAGATAGGGAAGGAGAGCTGAGACAGAAAGAACAACAATCACTAATATAGGTCCCAGGTAGATAAACGCCTACAGACCTGTAAAATGATCTTCAATCCGGAAGGAGCCCTCGAAATTTAATTTCTTCTCAATGATAATGTTCAGCAATTCTTCTGCACTTTTGGCAGCAGATCCCACAGATTCCAACAGCATGTCCAACTCAAATCTGTAACAAGACGAACATAAACAATCATAACATAAAGACTTACTTAAGAGTACAAAAGCTATCATATGAGAATTACATCTTGTAAATATACCTATCATCTTCACATCTAAACAGGCTTTCTTCATATTGATTTCTGCGCATGTGCTTAAATGAGTAGTCTTCACTTCCTGAAGTGACAGAAACCCAGTGATCATTTAAAACAGCAGCTCCTGATTTCTGTCTGTGGCGCACTGACGGTATTGGATACTGCGTATATATATATAATAGTAAGTTTCAGTCAAAATATCAACTATGCAATATAGAACTCTGAAAGTTTTATTACATCTGGAGGGAGAAGCCGGTAGCTAGGAGTGCAACGCTCGCAATCAGATAGATCAAGCTCTTGAATAGATTTCCCCATGTACTTGTCCTTGGATCGCTCCTTTTCCTTAGTACCCTCAAAGTCACGCTTGTGTTCTCTTTCTTTTTCCTCCACCTTCATTGACCTAGATAAAGGTTCTTCACTGCTAAGTGATTCTGCAACAAGTGTGCCAGCTAGTGTTAATGATATTCCTACAACAATAAAACTCCAGGAGAAAAGCATACTCATAGACAAGAAGTTAAGAGACTGCTACATACTTTTGCTCATAACCCCAGCAAGATGCTGGAAACCATCTGCAGAAAGGAATATGATCAAAAACAGCCAGTTAACTATTTAGTAAAACGATCATAGGTAATCATAAATACCAATACTCTCACAACGCTCGAAGAATTGATTGAACTCATCCATGAGATCAGGGAATTTTCCAAGCAGATCAGAAACCTGAGTGAAAGAAAGTGAGGGTAAGACAAATATCTACACCAATCAATCAACACAAACGCTATTTCTAAACCTACCAAATTTTGCAGATCTTTCCTTTGGATAATCCCACTGCTAAATATATTGAGACACTTCAAGAATGTCTGATAATCATCTTGGCTACATAGTTTCTCCTTGACTTTCTCACAAAACACAAATGCTTGGTTGTACATGCCTAAAGCAATGAAGTACAGATACAAAAAGAATAGTAAGTATCAGCAAACAGAGAAGACTGGTCGCAGCATAACAACCTGTTGAACAGAGAATTCACAATTAAATGGTTTTTGCTTACTTTTTAGACTGTTTTTCTCAGAATGTGAAGCAGGGCCAGAATAAGCTTCAAAACCATCAGCTCTTCTGAATGACTTCCTTTTCTCTGGAAAATTCTGCAAGTTGTCTAGCTCGGCTTCTCTATCGTTCATATCACGGCTTTTCCTTTCTCTAATATCCTTATCAACACGTTTCCTCTGCTCTCTCTGCAACTTAATCATTGTTTTATCATCATTAAGGTCAGAACGGTCAACACTATGGTCACGGTCACCCCGAGAAGCAGCAGCCCTTTCTCGTCGGAGATCCTAATAACGCATCAGCACAGAAATGAGAGACCTGGCAACAATAATAGAACCAAGAAAAAAAAGGTAACCAATACTATACCTTCTCCATTAACATTCGACGCACGAGTGGAGGGGCTGATCCTCGGTCATCATATCGTTGGGCCTGACTCCGGAGTAACTGGGCTGCTGTATGAGGCGCCAAACTGTCTGGTAAAAACCTAGTAAAGTCTTCAAGCAAATCCGGGTGGTCTTCAAAAAGAGTAGATACCTAACAAACAGATACAAGAGCTATAAAACATCAAGTAATTTCAATGCGAGTTTAAGAGATATATAGTCACTTCAGTGTGACGTTACCTCATTATAAACCTCAGTGATGTCCTTATTATCCTTCCGATACATATTTAAGATGTCCAGAAAAGACTTATAGACGTGTTCATCATGCTGAAACCGTTTCTGCACAGATAAAAAGAGAGACCTATACGATGAGAGATTAGAAGTACGGGCTCTCCAAAAGGAAACGATAGACGAGAAATTTCTGCTTGACCTTAATTTTATTTACAAAGCTTATGGCTTCTTCAAATTCTACAGTTTTCTTTGGTGGAGCTTCTACTTCATCAAGCGTTATTTCAAACCCCTTGGGCAAAAAGGTGTTAAACCCGAAAATCAAATTGTTATGCCCCCTAAACAACTCCTTCACTCGTGCAATCACACCAGATGTATCAGTCCTGTAAATACATGATGAAGACTGTTTCCAGCGGTTTTCGGTTATAGAAGTTCAATCTGATAGAAAAGAAAGATCTTACCTTTGTGCCTTAAAGTCTTTCATAACCTCAAGGAACATATCATATTTGTCCCTTTGATCTTGAAACATTTCCTTTACTTTTTTCAAGTACGTCAAAGCATCATCGGTTGTTAGTTTCTGATTGTTAATTACCCCGTCATCAATGCTCCCTCCTCCGGTGCCAACGTTTCCAGGAATTGGAGATTGCCCATATCTGCACCAAACAAGCTCTAATATTTCATTCAAACAGTAATTGGACAATCACCTAACCCAAAAACTTGTTCCTACAGATTCACTTGATTCTCTGTGCAAAGATCGTCTTGAACCAAAATTAGACTTCACGGATCTAAATGTCAGAAAATTGCATGAGATGAAAATAAAGCTTCTTCGGAAATTGACCAGTTGACCAAGTAACCAAACCAGGAATGGTATACAGAGATACCTAAAATTTCAATGAATATCATAAAAATGAAAAAACTCTGCAAAAAGCAACAAAATGTCTTCTCGCTAGAAATTCGAATTATAAGTCGTCGAGAAAGGGACTCACGATTCGCCTCGAGAAGAACCCAAAGGACGTTTAAACTGAGATCCGGATGCGTATATATCATCTCTAATCCGCTTCATTGCTGCTGGGGAAACACACATAAAAGACCACAAATTAGGAAAATCAATAGAAATCTGAAGTCAAAACAAACCGAGAAGAGAAACCAAAAATCCAAACATAGAAACTCCACACTGAGAAAAGAGGGGCAAAAAAAAAAAAATCGGATGATATAAATGAAACCTACTTCTCCAAGCTCCAGATTTCCCAGAGATATGACTTCAGGAATAGGTGAAACAAAACACTCAAGATCTCTGAAGAAACCTCTGAATTGAGAAACACTTGGACCAAATTCTCAGATTGTGCCAAACAAAAAGAAGAATTCTGATGAGAACGGAGTGAAATCAGGAGTTGTAAAGAAAAATGAGATAGAACTAATTTCAAGAAGGAGTTTCTGCGACTGAGAGCGAGAATTTCGAATATGAAGAAGTTAAAGAAGAAACAACGACGGAATTCGCCTATGTGAGGGAGACTCCCGGCAACTTCTTCTTGTTTCAGCGGCAGGAAATCATTTTTATTAGTTAATGGACCAAAACTACGACATTGGACCTAAATTTTAAAATGGGCTCAATAAAAGGCCAAAATAAGGCCCATTAAATATATATTGGTTTCGCAATTAGGGTTTTCTTCATCTTATCCTCCAACGAATATATATAAAGAGTAGGCTGTTAGGTTTTTACTTCATCTTATTCGCCAACAAAGATCATCGATCTAACTAAGGTTTCATACATATTCAATTCTTATTTTATTTTATTTTTGTAGTTAGATCAGCTGATGAGCAAATACTGCAACAATATGATGGATAAAATCTCTATGATTCTTAGTATTTAAGTCTCTGATGATCCAGTTTTGTGATCCCAATCGATTTTCTTCAATTTCAGATTCTCCTCGTCAATTTCTGTTTTTTACTTTTCGATTCCGGTCATTTGGATTAGGAACAAAGAAGAGATGTGATGATCAATAATTTGGTCCGTGTTTCAGATTAACCGTGACCGAGAATTTAACACCAAACTCTGATCTCTTTAAAAAAACTGTTTCATTTTTCGATTTTGTTTTCTCTCCTTTAAAGGTGAAATTTTGGTCTTTGGCTCTGTGATTACTTTGCCTAATTGGCAGTATACGCTATTCTGAAAGAGAATGAAAGAAAAATTAATTTATACTGAATGAGAGCCGATCATAAATGTTTTGCGTGCGATTAGAACCCATATTTGCCGGACAGAATTCGAGAAAGAGTTTTTTCTCACCACTCAACAATTTTGTTGCTTTTTACGAATTTTGGAAAGAAAAAATCTTGCGAATAGGCATTATTTATTTATTTTCTTAAAAATACTAATTTTTAAATAGTTTCTAATAGCTACAAAACAATAGAGCAACCTTTCATTATAAATATTTATCAAAAACATAAAGACTAAAAAATCTTTCTAACAAGGTATGTTCAATAATTTTCCTATTTGTGCATAATAAAAACTTGTTTTTTTTCTCAACAACACAAGGACTTCCCTTCTTATTATATTAGTAATATATTAAATTATATTGTACTTAATAATAAATTATATTAGAGGCTAATGAAATATTAAAAATGTAAACAATAATTAAAATAAAATAACAAATCTAATCCATAGGGAATATATGGTTATCTGTTATTAGACCCAAAATAATTTTTAGTTAAATATAACAACTTTATAATAATATAATTAAATATATCATATCACACATAACATTTCAGAAATTTGTCAAATTATATTATAGTATAATTGAGAAATTTTATGGATAAATATTACAAAACACAAATCTATTATAATTTACTGATGACCAAGAAATATAAACAAAAAAATAAATATTTAACAGAAACAAATTTAAATTTTTATTCAATTTTTAATAAAATCTATTTATTTTTGTGAACTTATTAAATAATAAAAAGCTATTGTTTTTCAAAGTTGTAATTACATATAGAGTACACTATATAAAAATGATTATTAATTTATGTATTTTAGATATTATTTTTATAAAATGTATTGTTTAAAATGTGGTTGGTAAAAATTATATTTTTCGTATTAACCATAGATTAGAAAAAAAATTAGTTTTATTTTAGTTTTATATTTTTATATTATTATACTAATAATTTATATGAAATTGTAGATATGTTATTTAGCTGTCAAAAAAATACAAATAATTCAAGGAAACCAAGTTCAATTTATTTTACAGAGGCTCCAGTTCCAATAAAAACAACCATACAGGTAAATAACTCAACGATTATGGTTATGTTTTTAACAACTTTGATAATAAGTAACATTATATTTCTGGAAAATTGTAGAACAATGACAAATATACATGGACATACGAGCAAGAAAAATCATTGATTGAATTATTCGATGAAGCACTTTCTATGAGTGATTACACACTAAACAATCTTACTACTGTTGGTAGAGAGTATATGGTTGACAAGTTCAACCGAACATTTAACCTAAATATAAATTATGGTTGCTTCAAAAATAAACTTGATGAATTTAAGAAAAGTTACAAAATCTGGTAAACTCTGATGAATTCTACTAGTATTGCGGTGGATCCAACAACATCAATGATAATGAAAGGAATGTGAGATTGTAAGTAAACATAATAATTCGATTTGTTAACATATTTATCAATTTTTATATAGTAATTAATGCGACAATTATAATTTATAGGGATGCAAATTAACGAAGAGTTTAAAACGTAAATCCCCATATTCTGGAATGTAATGGAAAAATGTCGTGTATTACATAATGTTCAGTCACAATCTAAGAATTTTGTGCGCTAGAGACCAGAAGAATTGAGCAACCAACATGAAGTTGATATAGAAGGATATGTTTCAGACACCAATAGTAGTGATGATCCACAAACACAAGTGCCTGAAACGCAAAAAAATGAAGACGTGTACCGTGTAACAATTGATGATGATATACATCCTTCTCGTGAGGACAACAACGCGAGAGAATAAACTTACTGTCAAGTGGTAGACATGGTGAAAATTCACAGAGATCTGGGGTATCATTTGAGGCTCTACTGGAAGTGGTTCATCGAAATAGTAGAAGACTGTCATTTCAGAGCACGATACAAGACACCATTGCAATTTCCAACAACTTCGCCGAGGTGGTTTTGACCAAGATGATTACGATGAATTCAAAAAGGCGGAAGCAATATTCAATAATCTAAGCCTTCTCAAGCACACAAGATTTTATTGGGCATGCATCAACTACCTTAAAGAGCAAGTGTGGTGGCGTATATTAGGCATGAGCATTCGGTTCAGTTTAATCGGTTATCAGTTCTCTCAGTTTTCCAAAACTGATTACAAATTCTACCGAACTAAATAATTGTATTGGTTTAGTTTTTCTGCTTCGATTTTTTGGTTTTTTGGATATTTTTTGGTTTTTGGTTTTTTTTGTTTTTTTGGTTTAAAATATATAAAAATTCCGGTTTAAAACTAAATTTTAGAGTTTTTTAAAAAACTGATCAGTTTTATGTAACCGAACCGAATTTAAAAATAATTGAATTATAACCGGTTTTTATGAGTAAACCAAAATTAGACCAAAAGTCAAAAATTTTGGTTTGGTAAGTTAGGTCCAATTCGGACGGTACCGAAGGCCCACGCCTAGCATAGATTTCTCATTGACATAGAAAGAGACTCAAATGTCTCGAAGGTTTGACTGGTATAAAACGAAACAGTGAAGACGGGGAAAAACTATTAGGCTCGAGTCATTCATTTGGTAGTTTGCCGATAAGTTGGATTCTTTGATTTCAACAACGAGGCACAACACCAAAGGCTTAACAATTCAATACACCACTAAATGCTCCACAATGGGGCACACAACCTTACTTTCAACAATGGGGCATACAACCTGGTTTTCAACAATTTGGTACACCACCAAATGCACCACAGTGGGAGCCACAATCATTTTATGCAGGGCAACAAACAAATAATTTTGAACAAGGTGGTCCGCCATGAAGGACTCCAACAAATGTTCAATATGGTTTTTCAGTTGGAGGTCAAGAAGAAAATTTAATAAATATTCAACATGTATATTAGAAGAAACTGATCACCAATTACCTAGTCTTGGTTTGACAAATTATTTTGAAACCAAACAAAGGACCCAAACTCCTAAACGAGGAGGCCTTTTTAATATTTGGGGAACTCAAGATACAAATCAGCAAAGTGATATTGGAGATGAAGAGTAGTTCATAATGACTATGTTTTGTCAATTTCCTCTATGTTATGAAATAACTTATGTTTCAAAATTTTAATTCTAAAGTATATGTAAAACTTGATGTAAAATTATGTTTTATTTATGATGCACTTGATTTTGGTGTGTTACATTTCAGGCATTTCGTATATGTCAGTTGCGGTCACATGATATTACTAATTTAAGTTAGGAAGAGAGAATTGAACTGTGGAATTTAGAAAATGAAGAGTTTGAGGAGATAGTAATACAACAAGCTTTGACTTATTATGATCGATATTTACAAAGAGCACGAGTGCAAACTGATCGAGGTTTATGATGGACGAATTTGACGTCAACTCCAACAAGATAATGTTGCTTGTCTTCAGTTATTACGAATATCACTACCATGTTTCACAACATTGTGTACAATACTGCAAATAGATTACGGTCTACGACAAACATCAAATATGGGCATTGAAGAAAGTGTGGCTATATTTCTTCGAACTTGTGAGCACAATAAGGTACAAAGAGATGTTGTTTTAAGATATGGCCAAAATCAAGAGACGATGAATAGGAAGTTTTTTGAAGTTTTAACAACAATTGAATAACTTGCATGCGATTATATAAAGACTCTAAAGCGACAAGAATTACCCCAAATTTCTGAACGATTGCAAATGGATCAACGATATTGGCTTATTTTAGTGGATTCCCTTGAGCTATTGATGGAGTTCATGTTTGTGTTAAAGTTAAACCAGAATTACAAGGAATGTATTTGTATCGACATGATGTAACATCCTTCAACATCATGGCAATATGTGATTTGGAAATGTTATTTACATATATGTGGGACAGAGCACCATGATCATGTCATGACACAATTATTCTCACAATGGCACAACAAAATGATTATGAGTTTCCATTACCACCAGGAGAGATATATTATGTTGTTGATTCTGGATATCCAAACAAGTAGGGATATTTGGCTCCTTACTCATCAAGAAACAGAGTTGTAAGATATCATATGTCACAATTCAACTCCGGTCCTCCCCTAAGAAATAAACAAGAATTGTTTAATCGATGTCATGCGTCTTTACGTTCTGTTATCGAAAAAACTTTTGGAGTTTGGAAGAAGAAATGGAGGATTCTTTGTGATTTTACAAGATACAATATACGCATACAAAAAGAGTAATAATAGCTACAATGTGATTACATAATTTTATTAGAATTTCAAACCTTCCAGATGCAGATTTCGCTGAGATAATAGTAGAGACATGACTTAACAACATAATTTATGAACCAAATTTTGAAGATACTGGAGCAGTAGAAATAAATGATGGAGAATGTATGTGAGAAATAAGAGATAATATTGCAAATATGTTATTGGAAAATCAAAGTTCTAGATATTAGTTTTGCTTATACTTTTTGTTTGTTTATTTTATCAATTTGTAATGCAATTTTAATTATTTAATTTTAATTTAATAAAACCAATTATATTAATTGTACTTTTTAATATTAACTAAAAACCGCACCGCTTTTATATTTTCACCAATCATATAATTTTTGTCCTGCTTTTTAACTTAAAACCATATTTGTACCGCACTTGTTAAAAACCGTACTTATACCGCACCACATTTTGTCCCGCCCTGTAAAAACAGCAACTACCCCTTGAACCCTTTGTCTCAGCTAATTTTCTTTACAAAATGATGTTTTTCTACTAACAATTCTTCTTTATAAAACGATGCTTTTCTATTAACTAATGATCCGGCCGGTTTGGTTCATGATGCTCTAACATCTTTTTACATTCAGAGGCCCAAAAGAATAGTGCAAGTAAAGAGCTATTTACTAGTGTTAATTATGTTATGTAAGAGCTATTTACTAGTTAACTTGTTTCGTCCCAATCAAACTGAGAATTATATCCAAAGCATATATTATAAGCATGCAGATCTTTAAAGAAATGGCAGACATTGTTCCGCTCGGTTTAGGTTATGATGATGCGACTCCGCGTAAGATAAATGATATTTTTTTCTGTCACAAAAGAATAAATGATCTTAAGAACAAATTTTAAATATAAAAACAAAACAAACAAAACAAAACAATGCCTTCGTTGATAAGGTTCCTGTGTGTTTAGCCCCACCGAACTGTCCAAGTCATGACGTTAGTATCTCTGTGTATTTTCTTAACTTTAGATAACTTCTGCTTCTTTCGCCCATTTCTCTAGTGACAAGACGTGTGACTTCTATCTCGCTAAATCCCTACCCTTTTTTAATTAAATTTGAAAATCTTTTATTATAAGAAAATTCAATAATTAGGGTTTGGCTTCCTCTTCTATTTATACGTGTTGATTACTTGACATTGTTCCTATCTTAGATTGAGTGTCCCTTATAACGTTATGTTTTTAGAAATGAAGGGTAGCAATTCTCACTCGCGAAAGAAGCAATAAAAAGGAATAAAACAAGATCAGCAACATTTACGGGTCGCAATATTCTCGACTGTCCGGTGTGCAATGAGCCGTTCACAATAACTACCTTCCAGGTTATATTGAATTTTACATTCATGTGTGTTTCATGTCAACAATCTAATTTTCAGTTTAAACTTCTTCTTTATATTCGTACCCTGTTTTTAGTGTATCCATGATCAGTGAAGCAAAATCATTTGTAAAATAAGATTTCTTTTCTCATATAGAACTTTTTGATTTTGCATTTCAGTGTAACGCTGTACATAAAGTTTGCCACTCTTGCTTTGCCAAAGTGAACAACAAGTGCCCTGGTCTAGCTTGTGACTTGCCCATGTCAGTGGATAAAGATTGGGAAACAATTCCATGTCGAAATGCTGACTTTGGTTGCTTTATGAGTTATTATTGCAGAGATTTGCCAAGTCATGAAAAGGACTGCAAATATTTCAAATGTTCATGTCCTAAACTCGGTTGCAATTTCACTTACTCATCGGTAGATGTTTCCTATCACATTTTTGAAGACCATCCTGAAGACACGAATGTTTACTTTACACTGGGAAACTCATTTGATGTTAAGATAAACATCAATGACAAAAGTTTAGTAGTTGTGGAAGACAATGAAAAGCTATTGTTTGTGGTTAAGTGTTTTAGGGAGAACCATGGTGTTTATGTTACTATAAGACATCTAATATCAATATATTCAGGTCTAGAGAAGTCAAGTATCGTCTTTCATACTATGTTGATGGACACATTCTTACTTATAAATCACCAGAAGTGAAGAAATTTCTTGGAGCTATCTCTCAAAGATCTGAAGAAAGTTCCATGTTTTTCGCTAACAATTTATTGCGCGGTGCAGTGTTAAAGTTTAAGTTGTGGATCTTAAGTTGAACCAAATGTAACTCAATATGGTTTTGTTTGGGGTTAAACAATAATTTTGTATGGCTGTGTTTTTTGTCAATGTAATCTTCCTAATTTGTCTTTTAAGAATTTTTGTATTTCTACTCGTTGTTAAATATTATCAGTATTGATTTTTAATGTATTATAGTTCAACATATCTCGTATAAGTCAACATTTTTATTACATTCTGTTACGAAATTTGGAATTGAACTTATGTCTTCTATCATTTGTAAATGTAATTTTAATATTTCCCAATACATAAGTAACTTCTTTGTTAAATGGTTTTAGCTTACTCTATTATATTAACTGACTTTTTTTTCTTTTTACTATAGCTTCAATTTGTTAATCTCGGTTTAGATATCTCAGTTTTTTATTTTATTTTATTTTTCTTTCAAGTGCTTTTCGTCTCAACTCCTTTACATTATAAATCCATGCTTCTTATACGGTTATCTATAACTTTCCGGTTTGGTTCCTTATTTGGTAACAGTTTTTATTTTATTTTCCATTAAAATTCCATCTTTAACAAATCTTCTTCTAAAATCTAGGAGGGTCTCTCTCTCTCTCTCTCTCTCTTTTACAAGTTTCTCTCTACAGTTTTCCTGTAACCATTGCGATTATCTTTTCATCTTCTATATCTCTTCACCCATTCCAATCTTTAAGAGAGATAGGCAAAATATCTTTATCGCACAGAAATTGGTTCTGATTAAGCTCTCGGGTCCGTCTTGGTCGGCAAAAAAAAGAAAAGAATAGAAACTGGGCTCATTGGGTATCGTCTTTACACATTGAGGCCCAATAGAATATTGGAAGTGAAATATAATCCATTATCTCTCTTCTCCTTCGAGTGATCACCACAAAATACACTAACCAATCGCCAAACCTGAATACTCATATCCCTTTCTCTTTCCTTTTGAATTCTCTCTCTTTTCCTCCGTAGTCCCTTTGCCGCTTGGATTCTTCCAAAGTCGGTGAGCTGCTATGGCAACTCATCAACAGACGCAAGCTCCTTCCGATGTCACCTCTCCGGCAACCGATGCTAATCCCCAGATTTCAGGTTCAGTTCATATCCTCTAACCATTGTTTGTTTCATTTCTGGTGGATTTCATTTGTTGTCGCGAACGAATTCAGTATTGGACTTTGTTTTCTTCTTCTTTTAATGATGCGATGCAAGATTAAGTAAAGATTAAGTATTATGATGGCTTAGTTACCGATTCTCTATTGAACTATTAGTTTGATTTCGAGCTTTTGTATTGATTCTGCTGGATATCTTTACCAAAAGTCTTTAACCTACTCTATGGATTAGATTGTTTTTCTTATCTCGGAATTGATGGAAAATTGGCAAAAAGGAAATAATACATCGGAGCTATAGAAAATAATGTTTTTGTTGGAAAATTGTGTTATTACAGAGGTTACAAAGTCTGCAAATGAGGTTCAGCAAGCAACCATAGCTCAGGAGACTGTTAAGCAGGATCCTCCAAAATCTGTGTTTATGAATTCAGAACCAATGCGAGAAGATCAAATTCAGAATGCCATCAAATTCCTTTCGCACCCTAGAGTTAGTGGCTCTCCTGTTATACATAGAAGATCGTTTCTTGAGAGGAAAGGCCTCACAAAAGAAGAGATTGATGAAGCATTCCGCCGTGTTCCTGTAAGCTTTCCTCTTCTTGTTTTCATAATAGAGAAAAAACACCGCTTCCTATGGCTTACCTCTGTACAAATTGTTGATCATAGGACCCGCCACCAAGTTCGCAGACGACTGTTAATAGTCAAGGTATATAAGCAAGACATATAGATATGTTTGTTCCTTTACTTACTAGAGGTTTCAATGGAGGTATTTGTGTGATATTTTATGTTCCGACACGCAGATGGACAGCAAGCAGTGTCAAATGTTCAGCCACAAGGACAGACACAAGCCATGCAGCCTGTTCTAGCTGCTCCTGCTCCACTTGTTGTGACTCCACAGGCAGCTTTTCTCTCTCGTTTCCGCTGGTACCATGCTATTCTTGCTGTAGGAGTACTAGCAGCGTCTGGTGCTGGAACAGCTGTTTTTGTGAAGGTATCATACCCCTTTGACTTATATGTCGTGTGATAAGTTTCTTATGCTATAAATTTACTTAGTGCATCGAATAATGGGGTAAGTGGTTAGAAATTTAATGAAATGGAAGCAAAGGATAACAGTTTCAGAATTCTCTTTTTGGCTTAGCCAATGAATTTCAGACTTCTCTCACTCTGTTTCAACTCAGACCACCAGAGACCAGAATATAGTTGCTAAGAGTTTGTTAGGGTGTTGGATAGTGGCTTCTCCGTCGCTGGCTTTGACTGATTGTTAGATGTGTTTTAACGTTCCTTGTGGAATGCAAGTTTATAGTATCAATTTTCTTCTACAATATATACATCACTCTGAAATGAGATTTGTTCTTGCTCAGAAATCTCTCATACCCAGATTTAAATCCTGGGTCCACAGAATTATGTTGGAAGAAGAAACTGACCCTCTGAAGAAATCTGATGCAAAGCCTAGCTTAGCTGAAGAAGCAGTAGCTGCAGCCAAAGCTGCCTCTGCGGCTGCTTCTGATGTAGCCAGGGTTAGTCAGGAAATGATGAAAACAAAGAATGAAGGTAGATGTCTCTGCAGTCTTACCTGAACTGAAAATCTCTTTTTCTGTAATTGTTTCTATTCTTTCTTGCTCGTTTCTTCTTTTCTTATGAAACAAAATCTCTGCATTGTTTTTTTTTGTTAGAGATGAAACATTTCGAGGACTTGACGCACATGTTAGGTGTCCAAGTACAAGAAATGAAGTCCTTGAGCAATAATCTCCGAAAGTTTGAAGGTAATTTAAGCTCTACTGAAGGAAGACCCGGTCTTGGGATTTATATTGTTCTAACTTTTAACAATTACGACTCAACTCTTATCAGGAGACATAGAGGGTCGAGTTTGCCTAACATTTCTCTTAGTTCTGAGAGCACTATTAAAAGCTAAGAGTTTTTCTATTTCTCGTCCTTACTGTCAGGGCAATCCAACAACCTCCCAAAGATTTATGCAGCTGATCAAGACGTTTATAATGGTTCAGTCACAACTGCAAGGGTGTGTTTAAAGCCTAAGGGTTTTGGTTTAAAATAACCATTGATTCATAGATTAAAGGATTACACATAAAAATTCTTGTTGTAACATTAGGAACGTTGATATGTGATGCAGAAACCCTATGCAAATGGCAGCAACTTTGACTATGACACGCGTTCAGGTTATCTCTCTCTCACTGGCTCAATCTGTATTGTGTTTTATTGTTTTCAGTTAGGTTATTCTCTTAACTAATGGATGATACAGCACGATCTGCATCTCCTCCTGTGCCACCAGCTGATTCATCTGCGCCCCCTCATCCAAAGTCATACATGGATGTAATGTTCTAAAATCTCCATACAGAACCATTGTTTAGTAATGAATTGTACCTTCTGAATTCTCAATAATCTTTGCAACATTAAGTTGAGATTTGGTGATCCTGTAGATAATGTCTATGATTCAGAGAGGAGAGAAGCCTTCAAACATTCGGGTAAATGGAAATCTAGTTTCTTTTTAATTTACACCATTTCTTTAAACTGAGTTATTATAGATCTGTTGTGACAAACTTATCATACTTCCATTAAAATGTACAGGAGATCAATGATATGCCGCCCAATCCGAACCAACCGCTATCAGATCCGCGTATTGCTCCTAAATCTAAGGTACAACTGGATTGTCCCTAAATGTCAGCCTTAAACTGCATTCTTTGTAATGTGTGGAACTGCACCTCAATATGAAGACTTGCTAAAGTCGTATTCTTTCTTGTTATCAGCCGTGGGACTATGGTCAACCGCCACAAGATGAGAGTTCCAACAGTCAATGGTGGCAACAGAAAAATCCTAGATCAACGGATTTTGGCTACGAGACAACAGCAGCTGCTCGTTTTCCCGGAAACCAAAGTGAAACAAACACAATGGAACCAGTACCTGTCCAGAGGCAAAGGTCATGGGTTCCTCCGCAACCACCACCAGTTGTTATGCCAGAAGCAGCTGAGGCTATTCGACGTCCTAAGCCACAAGCTAAGATAGACCAAGAATTAGCTGCTAGTGATGACCAGTCAGGTCTGAGCGATGAATTGCAGAAAGTCACTAAATTCTCTGAATCTGGTGGTGATGGTGAAGGATCAGGAAGTGTTCAGATCACAGAGATACAAGAAGAAACAGAACAACAACACATATAACCAGAAGGAAACTAAAAAAAATAATTAAGGTTCCTTGATACTGAATGAGATTTGCTTGTAAGAATTCATGCATTTAGGTCTTTGGGATTTATCACCTACCTTGAATTTAATAATACACATATATATCTTGCTACACAAGTAAACTCTGTCATTAGATTGCTTACCTTATTTTAATATCAAATCTCTTATCACACAATACCATTCTAATCTATAAGAGAGACTGTACATAGATAGAGTCACGTTTAGTTGAGGCAACACGGTCACGAAGAGGCATGAGTGAAGAGCCTGTAAGAAGAAATCAAAGCACTGGCCGCAAACGCTCCAAACGCTATAAAAGAAACCGCGATGGAAGCGGTTGCCATCTGAGTAAACTCATCTTTTCCCCAATTAGATACCCAATCATCAACTCGAGTAGCAGCGCATGAAGAAGCCGACATTAGAAGATATGCAAGAATCTAAAAAGCAGCAGAGAGAGGAGAAAAGAAAGCTCATCAGAATCAAAATATGTTTTGATTGCATATTGAAAATTGTTTAAAGAAACACTTACTTGATCCATGGAGAAAACGAATGAGTCGTGAAATCCACAGTTTATCATATAACTATCTTTGGCGATGTAGCAAGCAATGTCACAAGCTTCAAATGCAGAGTAAACGAATGCTATAACGTTTACCGCCAAACAGTACCTGCAAAATTTGTGTTGAACTGACTTTAAATGATCTGATTGAGGTTTCTTCTTCCAATTCTAAAATCCTGAAAAGTTGTAAACGAAGAGAGACCTGTACTCTTTGTAGCGATCATATGAATCGCCGCTCCATCCTTGAGTTTTATCAGCAGCCATGATTGAAAACGAAATTACGCACAAAATTACTTCGATCACTCTAAACCCTAACGCCGTTAAACTCACTAATTCGTCTCTTCTCGTTCCGTTCACCATCTTCGTCGTCGCCGATTCTTCACCGTTCGCCGGCGCGCCAGCTTTCCTAGTCGTCGTCTGTGGACCTTCTTCTCTCACCCAGCGATTTAACACCACCATATTCGACGGCGATTTATCGGTAGAAGAATTCATTGGGACTCTCGCATTCCTCTGATTCCTCTGACTCCTCGGTGGCGGATACTGAGGAGGAGGCGGGATCGGCGAAGAGAGAGGCGAAAACTGCGGAAACTTATTACCGTCGGATACGATTGACGACTTCGGATTCTCTATTTTGAACGGAGATCCCTCAGGTGAAACGTAACGGCTCTCCGGCGGATCTCCAATGTCTGAAAGCGGAGAATGATATCGAAGTGGAGAGAGTGGTGATTCATTGTAACTCTGTGCTTCTGAGTTCGATGACGTAGTCCGCTTCATCATCTTCATCAATTCGATTCACTTTCTCCGGCGTATAATGATTTCTGCAGAGCTTTTGTGCGTGTGTATGTGTTTGTTTGCTTATGGAGAGTGAGAAAGTGAAGAAGAAAAATAAAATAAACGTTTTCCCGGCAACTGAAGGAAGAAAAGGTGCACTTGACCCACTTTACATTTCTTCGTGGGGAATTAAAACCCTTAATGATCCAGTGTGGCGCATGTTTTGGTGCACCCAGATGTTATTAACCAATGAGTTTTCGCCACGTTAGTTTCATGATGCAATCATAAGACGTGTTTTGTTTATTTTCATTGCTCTTTTTACCATCCATAAAGATTCCATGTCAATAAAGAAATCATACCAACTTACCAAACATACATCTGCTCTCATAAGAGCCATGAAAATGTTTTGCAGATTGTATGATTATTTTATTTATTAATCAGTATTTTTTGTTTGAAATTAGAACTTGAAATTAGTATTTGAAATAGAAGTTTGAAAACAATTTCCCAAACAGTATTTGAAATTATCAATAGATGTTTAAACAGTAATTTCCAAACAGATTTATTTGCATATATTTAGATGGTTTATTCAATATATTTTGTATAAATTTTGAATAACTATGATTTTTATAGAATCTTAGAAAAAATTATAAAATTAAAAAACTTTTTAGTTTTTTTAGAACTTTTTGTCGAAGCTTTATATTTTTATTATATACTCTGCTATCGTAATATCAAACCTTTTCATAATATATTATTATATAATATTATTAATATAATTTTTAGGGTTTTATAATTTCTATTTTTATAGAATTTATTTTTAGATTTCATATTTTTCAAATTTTTAGTTACTATCTTACATTTAAATTCTTGTAAATATTTTTTCATATATTCCATTTTATATTAAAAAATAGATTTTTAAACATATATTACTACTGAAAATTAATATAAAATTATTTAATATAATTTTTTCTCGCAATAATTATTTTTCATTTTACTAAAAAGTTTTTAATTTTTGTAAAAAAGAAATTCCAAGAAAATAACTTTAAAATCTTGATGTAAAACCTAAGATTTTGAAAGACTATAGGAACAAAATATTTTGAAATCAACAAATCAATAACGTCAAATTTTAAAATATTTGTAAAATCATTTAAATTCATTTTATTTGAATAACACATAATTGTGAATAATTTTTAAAAATCTTATATCGAATAACTCATGACTTTTAATGATTGTATAGAAGATTTTTAGAATATCAAAATCAATAACACATAACTTTAATAAACTTTCTAAAAGTCAAGATTGAATAACATGAAACTTTAAAAGACTTATAACTCTTTATAAATCACAGAATCAATAAACCTCCTTAGAAATATTTTTCATTTGTATTAGAAGAGTTTATTAATTTTTATTTAATCATACTATTCAATTATTATAGTATCACATATTAAATTTAAACTTCAAACAACTATTTTGTTTGCCAACTCCTATTTCTAATTACTTTTTTACAGACAATTTTCATTTTAACCGCTCATTTTTTTCAATTGTTTTTGTTACAACGGTGTCACTAATCACAATATCTTTATTCTTCTCGTAATTGTATTTTTCAGAAGAAAATAAGATCATGATTTGTGACTAATAATTATGTGAATCCTTATCTGTTTATTAATCACGATTTTTTTTTCTTCTTATGGTTTTCGTAATCACAAATTTTTAATGAGGCGATTCATTACTTATCAAATGTATGTTGTAGAATTTGTACTTTAGAACAATCAAATTAGATTATTTTCTTAATGACTTTATCATACTACAATATACATAAGAATCATATAAGAATATGGTCCCAATGTATTCTTCAGTATATTATAAAACCAAAATAAACGAATAAAATATAAGCACAAAATCTAAAGGTAGTCTAAGCAATACACATAAGGAATAGTAGAGAATATACACCAAGATGAAGATGAAGAGGAAGCTAAAGCGAAGCATCATTGATTTCTTATCAATTAGTTTTGTTTTAAATCTTATCAAATCTCTTATAGTTTAATGAGCATTCCCTTTTGAATTAAATGTCTTCTCTCTTTATACAAAAATAAACAAATAAAAAGAAAAAGTAAAATATGAAAAGCATTTTCTTGCCTTTTGGTCTTTGTTTAAAGCACAAAGCAACCCACCCACTCCAATTTATTTATCTTTTTATGATGTATATGGCTTCACAATATAAACTCTTTCACAATCCATCGTCACAACTCACAAATCACAACACTTTCCTTTTTATACGTATATTAATTTCTTTTTGTTTCGATTAATCAATCACAAAAGCCGTTCTTGATCAGTTTAAATCAGGTGAAAGCATGATCAAATTTCATATTCACCTTTAACAAAAAGAAAATTCCATATTCCAACATATTCAATTTCCAAAGGTGTTTTTAATAACATAAGACTCATATTTATTGTCTATATATGGACAATTCTTGCTTCTTACAAAAAATAGTTATGTTCCGAGATTTTAATTTAAAATTTTTTTTTTGTCAACACTGGGACACAAATAGCCAGCCCATTAGTTAAATTTTTGCAAATGCAAGCAGAGGGACTCGATCCCAAGATGTGCAAGTGCGCATGCCTCATGTTCCGAGATTTTAATTATAATATATAAAAAGTACAAGTTAATCTCGTGAAATAAAAATCATTTTTCGTAAAAATAATGTATTAAATTTAGATTTCTCATTGCAAATATTTCGATTTTTCGATTTGATATATTATTTGCTATGATCTCAGAAATTTAATGGTATTGACTCGTAGATTTTTCTGATTTTAACACTCTATTGACTCTATAGGATCGATTTATAGTTTCTTGAAAAGTTTTTTTGTACGAAACATTTTCTAGTGACTAGTTTTAACCAAATTCATTTACACATATTATATTGGGAAGCCCGAAATAAGTTACACAACATTTTCTTGCTACCAATTAGACTGCATTTAAGTAGAATGTAGTATACTTACATTGATATAGAGGAAATGGTAATTAATCACAGTTGGGTGGGTTTGTACATTTATATACAGCAGAAGCAGGTTGCTTATACTCAGGGATGCTGTTTGCGTCCAACAATCTTACTTCTCCTGGCCCAAAATACAATTCTGAATGTCTTCGAAGGTCAAGTCCTTGAACACCAGCTTGTAACACCGACAAGTTGTCTGAATCAGGCGAAACAATCACGATCGTGTCCTCGGAGTATTGAGTCTCGAGAATGGACATGAGCTGCGTCACACGCACAAATACATCTGATACACTCTCATTAGGCGTACCATCACTTATAGGAGGAGGTTTTGTCTTCATGGATATTGAGTCTAATGCATACACCTGCCAAAACATAATCGCATTATACACAAACTAAGCTCATAGTTTTGTTTTTTCATGGTCTCATATACATGTAAGATGCTGAATCTTACTTCTGATATTGATTCTAGCTTCTTGCCTTCATAAGCTCCTAAACCACGAGCATCAAGGAAGCTATATTCCGGAACTATATAGCTGCAAAAGACCAAGTGTTTTTATCAGAAACATTAGATTCCACAGTAATTGTACAACTAAAAGAGTAAAAAAGACTAATGGGACATCTTACCTGCGACTAATGCCATTGATCGCAGCGATGATTTCAGCAGCCTGATAAGCTCTCTGTGTAATGGAAGGCCAGAGCCAACAGTTTTGATCACAAGCTCCCATTGCCTTTAACTGTAACGCAGTTCTCACTGTCTGTTTCTTACCTTTCTCTGATAATCCGCTATCTACTGATGTTTTGGCAACCGGATTTGTGTTGATTATCCCCAAACTTTCGTAATCTGATTCCCCAGCTCTCACAAGGTAATAACTTGATTCAAACAAACAAACAAGCAAAATTATATTAGCTTCAACTTCTAAGATAACCAAGCCAATTAAGTTCACTTATGTGCTCACAACGTCTAGATATGCTTCAAGACCTTCTCTGGAGAATCAGGGCTTGGAATCAATGTAAAGTCAGTGTTGAAAATTTGAAATCTCACCAACACACAACAGATTTCAACGCTTAGCTACATTTCCAAATTCGTCAAGTATCCAAACTTCAATCTATCTCACTAAAAGTTCCAAGCAAAAGGCGAAGATACATACATAGTGATACACATTGCTGTAAACACAGATAATTACACTCAGTGATTTCGGAAAAAGTGAATTACCGATTAGAAAGTCGGAGAGGTGGCATCTGAAAGAGGCCGCGTGAGTAGGCTGGTGCGGCGGTGGAAACGGACACTGACGGTGCAGCAATACATACGGAAAGAGTCTTGAAAAGTTCTCGGCGAGTTATGTGCGGCGAGGAAAGTAAATTAGAAGGAATTTTGTAGGATTCCAACGATGGAGGAGGATGTGCGGTGGTGGTTGCCGCCGGTGATGATAGCATAATTTGATTTGATCAAACGGAATTTCTGGTCCTCCGTGTTTTGAGGACTTAAAACCACGTTTGTAATTGCACATTCCGGTTTAGAAAGTTGGTTTATCTTCCACGTTGAATCTTTTGTAAACCGGAAATTACATTTAGGAAAAATGACATTTTTACCCCTGTTAGATTTTGGAAATATGGCCCATTTTTTAATAAACTTGAACTTTTGAATTCGTCTTAAATTTTGATACATTGCTTTAAATTTTGAAAAACCGGCATGAACTATTTAATTGTAACATATTTTTAACATATTTCTAAATTGACTGTTAGATCTATTAGTCAACGCGGTTAAGTCTTCTTCGTTAGGTGATATGTGTATATATTAGCTAAATAACATGTGTTTTGCCTAAAGATTAGAAATAAGTGTTTTTTGGCATGATAATATATATTTCGTCACAAAATTTTGACATTTTACTTCATCACCAATTTATGTAGGTACACCTACTATCATGCCGAAACCAATTCAAAACTTTCAACAAATCAAATGTTTTTGGCTATATTGCATAGGAATGTAAACTAGTATCTGGAAAAGAAACGTATAGAAATGTGGAAACAAAAATTTTAAAAAATTTAAGAAACGAGTATTTTTTTTTTTTGCCAACGATAATAATAATAGAGACTCAAGAAAAGGGTCCCCGATCATAAATCAGACGCTCGACCTGCCTTAGCAAGGGCGTCTGCTTTATGATTCAGGGCTCTAGGGATTATAGAAAACGAACAAGCGGAGAACCTAGATGCAAGCCTCCAAAACTCGTTTTGATATGTATAGAAACGCCGACCAGGTCAACAAGTAATCTAAGTTGTACCAAACTGGCGGCCTTGGAAACACTCCCGGATTCGATGGTATGGACGATAGAGCCCAGACCTGAATTGCCGGAGGGCACTCAAATATCACGTGATTAATTGTCTCACTCTCCATTCCACATCGCTGAAATCGTGCGTCGTGTCCCAATCTTCGCTTAACTAGGTTGTGACAAACAACCATGCAACCCGATAACATTTGCCAGAGAAAATGTTTTATCTTAGGGGGACAACCTAATTTCCAACACCTCGTATATAAGATATCAAAAAAAGGTTCCGCTAGCTGGTTTCCTTCCGTCGCCCCCTCTCTAGCCAATTTATACCTTGATTTGATAGTGTATCGCCCATGTGTTATTATAATGCCACCCCCCAAAATCCTTTCGTGGATTCTTTGGAAGCCATATTGCTAATATCAAACGGGCATCCCGAGATTCAAAATATTGCCGAACTAAAATTTCTTTCCACTGACAAGATTGCGAATCAATAAATTGATCCACCGTCATATCCGGAAATAAGTACAAATCTGACCATCTCGCTGGTCTTGGCTGGAAATCTGGGATCCATGGGTCTCCCCATACACTTATTTGTTTTCCATCTCCTATTTTCCTAATCAAACCCTTTAGAATCAAAGGGCGAGCTGAAATGATGCTCCGCCAACCGTACGATGCCTTTGCCCGTAGTTGGGTCTCCAAAATACTTACATTATCATAGTATTTCCCTTTTAATATTCTTGCAAGAAGTGAGTCCGGGAAAACCAAAAGTCGCCATATCTGTTTAGCCAAAAGTGCTGAATTGAAGTCCTCTATAATCCGAAAACTCAGATCCCCTTCTATCTTAGATTTGCATAACTCTTTCCATTTCTCCAGTGAATGCCACCATTAGATCCCGAATTTACCCACCAAAAATGGGCAATTGTCGCCTGAATTTTCATTATCACGGATTTCGGTAGTCTAAAACAGCTCATAATATATGTCGGTATCGCTGTAAGGACAGATTTAATTAGTGTTTCTTTACCCGCATTCGACAAAAATTTTACTTGACCTCATAGCCATTCTTGCTTTCAACCTTTCCAATATAAAAGCAAACATTTTTGCTTTTGAACCACCCAAGTTTTTTGGCAAGCCTAAATATAGACCCATCCCTCCCAGATTTGAAATTCCCAAAATTTTTTGGATATGTGCTATGGCCCCCATCTCGACCTGCTTACCAAATTGTATCGAGGACTTATCAAAGTTTATTCTTTGACCCGATATTGACTCATAATCCCCCAAAATTTGTCGGATATTCTCCGCTTCTTCTGGGGTGGCTCGACAATAGAACACAGTATCATCAGCGAAAAGTAGATGCGAAATTGCTGGGCAATTACGTCCAATCTTAATTCCCGTTATTGTGCGATCCTGTTATGCCTTTTTAGTTTGGCAATTAGAACCTCAGTGCAAAGTATAAATAAATATGGGGACAAGGGATCCTCCTGCCTTAATCCACGATGAGGGATAATATGTCCACCAGGTGTACCATTAAGTATTACCGAGTATACAACACTCGTAATACACCACATAATACATTTTATCCATTGTTCAGAAAATCCCAATTTAGTCATTATATCCGCTAAAATTTTCCACTCTACTCTATCTTTGGCCTTGCTCATATCTGTTTTTATTGCCATAAAACTACCGCTAACCGAACTGTTTGTTCCTAACGCATGCACCATCTCCTGGGTAATCAAAATATTATCGGAAATCAACCGTCCGGCTACAAAAGCCGACTGTGTTTCCGACACAATATTAGGCAGTAATTTTCTTAACCTCAAACATAGTACCTTCGCAATCAACTTATACCCAATATTTCATAAACCAATTGCCCTAAACTCAGCCATCCGTGTTGGACATTGAACTTTTGGGATCAAACATATGTTCGTTTTATTGAGATTTTTGTCAATAACCCCATCACTTAGAAAGTTATTCACCAGATCCAACAATTCTCCTTTTACTATTTCCCAAAAATGCTAAAAAAACAAAGCGGTCATCCCATCCGGTCCCGGTGCCTTATCCGGATCCATTAGGAAAAGCGCCACTTTAACTTCATGCTCAGTAGCTGGTCTAATAAGGATCTGATTGTGCAAATCTGTGACTCTGCTATTTATAGCTACGGTATCCACCTCGTCAACCCCATTACTCGTGAATAATTCTGTAAAATATGTACACACTTCATGTAAAATTTCAGAGTATTTTTCAACCCTATTTCCATTTCTGTCCAATAAACCATTTATCCTAATAACAACAATTTGGTGTTATTATCACCCTTTCTCAGCCAATTATTCCGACTCTTCTGTTTCCAATAAATTTCCTCCTCAATATATGCCACTTTCAGCTTTCCAATTGCCTCTTGCACAGATTCAGTATCTATTACCGGACAACTATTTAAGGCCTCGACCTCCCTTTTCCAATGAGCTATTTTTTGTTGTCTTGAAGGAATGTTCTGACAACGCCAGTGAGAAATCTCCTTCTTACAATATCTAATCTTTTCAAATAATGATGGGGCCACTCCCTGGCTAGAACCTCCTCCAACTCTAGTCCAACTATGTTCCACCATTTCCTTAAACCCATTTTTTTCCAACCATCTTCTGTCAAAATGGAACCGTTTCTCCCTACTCCCTATCTTGTCTTCGGCCCTGACCAATATAGGCCTATGATTTGACCCAATCATATCTAGGTAGTGAGTCTCTGTTTTGGGGAACTTTTCATACCACTCCCCATTACCGTAAGGCTTGTCTAGAATACAGCGTACTATCCTAGAATTAGGGACTCCTTGCCAGGACCATATATTTCCTTTCTTTGGAAATTCTAACATATCGCAATCAATTAGCATCTGATTAAAACTCATAAAAGAGGACATGTTTCCTAACACCCCGCCTTGTTTCTCATGATTTCCGGTAATCTCGTTAAAATCACGAGTCATTATCCATGGGCCAAATCTGTAAATACCCATCCTTGTCAACCTTTCCCATACATATTGGCTCCCCATAAACAAATGTAACAAACAATCTTTGACCACATATATCGAGAGATATATCTATTAAATTTTTATCCTTATAATTAATTATGACATTATAACTATCATTATAAAATAAAGCCAATCCCCCACTGTAGCCTAAAGGCTCTACAATTGTCACATGATTGTAACCCAAGTGTGTTTGTATTTTCTCCAAAAAGCAAGTTTATTCTTTGTTTCTGACAAAAATAAAAACTCTGGTCTACAAGATTTCCATATATCTCTCAAAACACTTATTGTTATTTTATTTCCTAAACCCTGACAATTCCAACTTAACAACTTTAAATTCATATAATACTTAATTTAGAGCTTTTATCTAGCTCCTTAGTTTTTCCTTCTTTGGGTTTTATTGCCTTCGGCGTTTTCCTAGGCGACATGAGTGCCAATTTCCGTGTGCTCATCCCCCTTAGTGGTGTCGTAGCACGTGAACCCGCTTTTCCAGCCGCCTTTTGTCTCCTATTTTGTGCCCCTTTTGACTGCATCTTGTCAATTAACTCCACATGTAAATTAACTTGATCCATGTCTGACATCTCGTCTTGATTTTGCAAATCATCTGTGAGTTCCAATTCTGCCAGTACAGCTACGGTTACCGCCTTTGTGAATTCTCCCTCTAAATCCTCAGCCATGTCTCCCATATCGTTGTCTTTATTCTGCGATGTCCGCCAACTCAGAATCTGCCAAGACAGCTCGGTGGTGTCTTTCATCAGTGTTTGAAACCTCAGTCACCACCGCACCAGATTCACCCTCTGTCTGTTTCTGATCCTCTTGAAACAATGGTCTGCGCACTTTTTTGCCGACATTGATTCCCCAATCACCGCTGTTTCCATATCCTGAAAAATTAACATAATCAGTTTGTCATTAACTTTTCCAAGCAGCACAAAATATTTATATAGATAATTCCAAGTGATTACAGGCAATTGCTTTTGCGATTATTGTAACAGAAGGCCACAATCTTTCGTACTGCGCGGCATATTGCCTCTCCCCGAGGTAATCATAGCTGGCGGGTTTGGTCTCTTATTCGGACCACTTACCGCCCCTTTGTATGACTTATTCCTCTCCAACTGTCCCGATTTTCTAGCTACATCCACACCTAAAACTGAATTTTCAGCTTTATTCTTATAGCAAGACGTGACATCATGTGTCATTCGATAACATAGAGTACAGTACCCCTCTAATCTCCTATACTCGAACATAACCTTAGACTCACTACCCTCTTCAAATTCCACTAAAGATGAAAAAATCAAGGGTTTAGAGCATGGTATTTCGATCAAAACCTGTCCCTTACCGACATCAATGTTTACAACCATGCCTAAAGAGCTAGCTACCAAACGGTATACCTGCTCGACTCTATATTCAAAAGGGATCCCAGTTAGTCTAATCCATAGCCTAATAACATTTGGGTGATCCGCATCGGCTAATGGTTTCCATGGAGCATAGGAAACCATCCAGCCATCAAAATTTATAGACCCATTCTCTAAAACACTTCCCATATCTTTTTCAGAGTCGAATTGAAACTGAAAACGCCCATTCCCGAGATTAAGACCCCTCACGTGTCCAACCAATCCCCAAAACTGTGGCATTCTAAAAATGAAAGTATCCACGTTTTGAAGCATTGGGTTGAGACAACGCCCCATAAGCACCCTTGAACTCCTAGCTAACAGATCAAAATTCTCTATTTTAGGTATCTTTATTTTTAACACCCTAAGTGGTGACTTTGCCTTCAGCCCCTTGTTAATAAATTCTGACTGCGACATTGAAACCTGACTTCTACTGCTCCTATGAGACTTTTCTAATTCAGAAAACGTTGAGAGAGAAGATGATGGTAAATAGCCATCGATCCTTCTCTTTATATATCCCCCAGACCCAGTTTTTATTCTTAATTTTAGCCACATTATGAGGCTATTATTTCTCCTATATTCTTGGGATAAGAAGATATTTAAGTTATTATTTTTTGAATATATTCTGACCCATACAAATTTATCTAGATACCGAAGAATATACTCATAACCTACCATCATGGTAATCTTAAATTTTGATGATAATGAAATCACGAATATTTTAAATATCAGCCGTATTGTATTTTTTATTCTTTTAGTTATAAGAACATCAAGTACCATCCAATATTTATACTGGAACAAAAGGTAAGTCTTAACTAACCATTGTTCAGGAATTCCCAAAGACTGATCATGATCCAATTGTCCGCCTTTCATGTAGCCTCCAAGCTCACGAACTCCAATACGCCTACAAAAAGATGCAAACCGATGACCATTTCTCATTAGTCTCCGTTGCACCCACCAAGTAATTAAAACATATCGAATGAATTTGACATCATGACACCAATACTGACATTGATATCCCCCATTTGTTAACTCACATACAATCAGATCACAAGGAATAAGGATGTTCATGTTATTTAATGATTCGTACACACTAATCATATCTATTTTCCTCTGACCCGCTATCGAGCTGTAAACTACCAAATAGAAACCTTCTATAGCCATAACAGTCATCTTAGTTTTAAAGACAACCCGCCACATTGAATTCACATCTAGTCGTGTGTTCTGACCGCACCCTATATTACAATCACATACAACACCCAACATACCATTGCTATTTCCAAATACATGGTTAATAACCCACTCTTCACATTTCTCAGAATCATCACATTTGCATCTAAAGGAAAGTTAATGTTATCCCTTTCGATGCAAATACTCATCTGACATTCACAGCCAATCGAACCCAATATCCAAATATGTTCTGTTTGATTCCATACTATTCAAATCAATCCTTGAACAGGGATGAACCAGCAAAGTTGAACGAAAAACCAAACATGCAACAATTCATCGCATATACCATTCAAACCAAGACTACACTTCTTCGATGCAATTTTGAAACTAGATGATGGCTTTAACAAACTTATCTTAGATTGAGAAGACGGTCGAAATGCCCCTCCTCCTCGCCACCGCCACCGCTTACCTTAGTCTCGCCGAAACAACCCCGACATCCGCCGGCGAAAAAACATTCCAACTTCTTCCCCCAAAAGCGGAGAAAAACTCGCATCTCTACCTACCTGACTTCCCACTCTCCGAGAAACCCTAAATCCACCCAGATCTGACCTCACCTAGGGACCGCCGAAGACAACGCCGGAGACAGAGATGATTCGCCTCCGTCGCTATAAAACTACTGAGCCTAAACACCCGAAACACTCACCTCAAAAAATCCTAAAAACTCTCTGATTCCTTACCCTCACCCAAACCGACTTACCCCGTAAACTCTCACTCTAAAACTCAACATACCGGAAGAACGAATCTCCAGATCCGCCGCCTTGAGGAGGCGCCGTCTCGGAACCCTAATCGCTCGTAAAATCGCCTCTTTATATTTTTTTGTTTGTTAAAATAATATTATAAAATAACAGAAACGAGTGAAAATGGGTCATTTTTTTTTTTTGTTAGATTTCAGGTTTAATTACCAGTCAAACCAAAACAAGTGAATATCTGTTTATTGATTTCAGGACGAATTTTTATTTTCTTAACAGTTTTCAAAGAATGTTGATTCTACAATTAAACTTGGCAAAGTAATAATCATTTGAGAAAAATGACTCCCCATTCTTTGTTAACTTAAGAAAAAGCGATATAATCGAAGGTTCCATTTTTTCATTCTTTTCTTCACAGGCTTTTGGAAAAAATAAATAATTCACTTTTCTATTGATTCTTTCGCAAGCTAACGATGAAGCATCCGTTGACGATGATACTCTTATAAACCAGGAAGAAAGAAGGCACACTTTCAAGCTTTGCCAAGTTCGATTCCATCATTCGCATTGCTATCATCGTCGTCATCGTTCCAGTTAGTTGTTTTATAGTAAGTTACGTATAATATAAGTTGGACTAACCCTGATAGGGATCCAAGACCATTTGGAATCTGTTTTCATCAAGCAAAGACATTAAGTTAGTATTTGAGATACATATATATTGAGTTGAAAACATATGTGGGGTTAAAATAGAAGTTTACCAAAATGTAGGGGTCAAATTTAAGGCATGCATAAATAACCCAAACGATGCCGTTCAAGAAGTTAGCTAAAGCCAAGAAGAATGGCATGTACTTCACGCTCTTTGTCTTTATCACATGTTTCTGCTCAACATTCATTAAATGTAAGTCACAAGACAAGCAGAAAAACAGGTGACAGTATCCAAATTTCTGTTTTCCTGATTAGTCTAGAAACAGATACTTATCAACTCTTTAGTAGAGTTTGGCAAATTTAGTTGGAAATGGTCTCCATACTTTTTTTTTGTGTACAAGACAAAAAACCTCGAAAATATAATCATTCAATTACTTGACTAAAGTTCAAATAACATAGAAGAGAATCGACTAAAAACAAGACGATGATCCTAAATTAAATCATGCATGCTAATTTAGGATTATGTTTTTATTTTTTTGGTAATGAGTTTGGCTCGAAGTTCAAACTAGTCTTTCGGGAGCTGGACGTGAACATGTTTACATATCCGTATCCATCCGGTGGCCGAATAGAAATGATTAACAATTTCACTTGAAAAAAATTTATGATTATGTTGGCTCAAATATATATTTTGTGTGATCTCTAAAGATCAGACGAAATTAGAATGCAAATATGGAAGTCATCCATCTGTTGAACAAGTTATAGCTAAGTGTGTTTTGGATACAAATAAGACAAAAAAAAAAAAAAAAAGAGATAATAGGATAAGCATAATACCATGACGGTTAAAGGAGCAGCATACATGATGACGTTGAAGATGATGCATAAGATCCCAATAAGCATTGATCTTTGTTTATTTGTATGCAAAAAATACAATGTGCAGAAGATGACCAACGTCATGAATATCACCTCAATCACCATAGCTATTGTGATCTTCCTCTGTATAAAATCAAAAACACGATTTATCAAACATGGTTTTTGATATAAAAAATGACAAGATGCATGCATATTGATATAATATTGGGATTAAAGGCTTACGCGGACAGGAGGGGCTGCGAAGATGAAGAAGATGGAAACATAAACAAGTTCAAGGAAAAGACCAGTTCCGTTAATGGTAATAACGAGGAGACTGTCGGGTGTTACGAAAGGAAGTCCGTAAAATGTCCACATCATACAGTTTAAAACCGTTGCTACGTATGGATCTGGCTTGAACTCTGATACAGATTTCATCTTCCATATCTTCAACATCGTTGGCCTGCATTTTTTTCACATTATTATTGCATGCATTCATTTAAAAGGAAACAATGGAAAAAGATTCAAAATTGTGTGCTTACATTGGAGAACAGAACAAACCGAAAGAGATCACATTTCCTGAACATTTTGTTAACAGAAAAAATCAAGTAATTAATAATAAGCAAGGTTTTGTTTTTGTTTATTGAATTTAAATTGAATTTTGTGAAAGGACTTACCGATGATTCCGACGATCGTCCGGGTTGTGTGGGCGTCCGTCATTTTTGTTATTGTGTATTTTTAAAAAAACAAATGATATTTGTCTTGTACAAATTTTCTCAAAGATCTTGGAGATGTTTCAGAAAAAATGTGAAGGAGAAGACAAGGACGAATAGGTTACGTTGTGATTCTTGTTTATATATATTTCCCTTTGTGTCTTACGTTGTGATCTGTATGTGATAATAAGTTTTGTTTTTCTGATAAAACAACACTTAATTTTTTCTGGATTCGGTTTTTGATGTTATTGTGTTTATGGTTTTTGATAAAAGGATTAATTTTGGTTTCTGTTGAAATGAAAAACAGGATTTTAATAGTGTGTGTGAATGAGCAGAATCTGGTAGGAGTAACAGACACATGACAAGTGTTTCAACTAAGAACCATGAAGCCTTTGACTCCGCTCAACCCCATGCATGAGTAACATCCGGCTCTTCACTCACATTATTTGTTACTCTCTCTTTGTCATTACATATTCATTACCCTCTCTCCATTTATTACTACTCTCTCTCTCTTTTACTTTAAACATCATATCGTACAATTATATTAATAACAATATTATATTTTTACTTTACAAATCTTGTTAATTTGATTCAAAAATAAAATAATCTTCTTAAACAAACATTACATCTACATCATCATTTATTAAACAGATTTACGTGCTAAATTTTTGTCACGCGTTGGGCTAGCCCAGCCCATCTATTTGAGCCCATTAAACCCAAGATGAATACTAAGCTAGCAGCTAAACGATTGGATAAGAAGGATATGTCCAGACGGGCCGGTTCGGAGTAATTCAATGCGAACATCGGTTTCTGCAAACCGGTGGAGGATTTTAATATTTGATCGTCTTATAATTCCCTTTTCCCTCTGTTTCTCGTGAAAGAGACTGTAAAACAAAACATGCAATCTCTACGGGTCTTCACACGCTTTAGGTAATATCACTCTTTCAATTTTATTTCCAACATACTTGATATATTCCAATACTTTCCAAGAATATTCTAGTGCTGAGTTTTGTAATTTTGTAACATACTAACTTGTAATAAATTAAGAATAATAGAGTAAAATTAATAATTTGATGATTTGTACCACAGATTCAAACTTGTTTGTCTTTTTATCTAAAGATTTAAAGAAAAGTTGACTTTTTATAAGCAGAAACAATTATCGAGAAACCCATGATGGTTGTCTATAAATTAACATAAAAATTAAGAACTAGAGTATCTTTTTAGTATAATACAAGTTGTGTATAATATATATAGGGCCAATCATATTCATTTACGGCTTCAACGTCTATTTGACCAAAAAAAAGCCTCTGTTTTTGGCTATGGAACTTACGCAGTCGGATACAATCCAGGATCCAGACACCAGATACTATCGACGTTGCTGCTCCTGTTTCCCTAACTTCCCATCACGAAGCTCCACCTCCTCCTGGGGACGAATTCGTACCGTCGATGATAATCACAGCAGCGACCACGTCGACGAGCCACGGTGGTGGATCCGAGCGTCTTTGAAGATCCGAGAGTGGTCAGAAATCGTGGCTGGACCGAGATGGAAAACTTTCATACGGCGATTTAACCGCGATCCACGTCGTGGCCGCGATTGGGACTCAGGCGAGAAATTTCAGTACGATCCTTTGAGTTACGCTTTGAACTTTGACGACGATGACGACGACGAATACGTGGGATTAGGTGGATTGCGAAGCTTCTCCACTCGCTACGCTTCTGTTCCAGTATCTTCCGGTAAAGCTCCGACAGTTTCGCCGCCATCTTCGTCTTCGTTAACGCCGCGTGATGTGATAATGGAGAATTAGTGGGAGCGTGTAAGAAACGCGTTTGCGTTTGCTGGCGGCGGCGGCTGAATAGCTGTCAAAATTGTTTGACTAGTTTCGTTAATTGGGATCTGTCGCGTTTGATGCGTTTCCTTCTTTTTGTTTGTTTGTTTATAATTAAACTTTGATTTAATACTTATCATTTCACAATTTAATTTATCAGCTAAATGATCTCTTTATGAAAATTTGTTTCTTGAAAGAGAAGCACTATTTGTTTCTTTTTTTGTGGCTAATATAATTATGTAAATTAGCTGTATAGCATATGTGGCGATAATGATTAAGTTAATCATGCTTTTAAATCATTATTTATATAGTTAGTTGCTGGACATGATTTTATATTCTCTGCTTATTTTTTTATTTCATTTCTGATAAAAATATTAGTTATATTAATCTTATCATAGTGATCATAATAAGATCTGAGCACTTTTAATACATAGTAGTATCATGAAATTGTAGTGAATACGTTAAAACTTAAAAGACATCACTATTAAATTTATTTTGAATGTCTATTTTTGGGTTTAAAAAACAGCAAATAAAACCGAAAAATAGGGAACAAGATGAGAAACATGTGACCTGGCAAGAGACTTTCGATACGTCATTTACGTGGTTTCAGATGCGGCCCATATATTTAATATTGGGCCCGTTATATAACTACTGTCTTCAAATTTTACAATAAGAATTTTTATTTTTTATTTTTATGAATCAGTTTTTTTTTTGTTTGTTAACGGCAGATGTATTAAGAAGCAGTTTATTCCATAGTTTTGTCATTTTATAGTACTAGCACTTAGCTACTTTTCATGCAACTGTTTTTATTCCATAGTTTTGTCATTTTATTGTATTATTATTATTATTTGGCTAGCTATTTTATTTAGATTATTTTGGTGGGAATAACTTAGAAAGTTAGAATAGAGAGTGATAAATATGGCTCGTGGTCCTCCTTGTGAACACCTCTCTAATTAACACAAACTTTTGCAATATCATATTAATGGTAGTTGCGCCGATATAGTCTTAGGTATTACTCCAATTATTTTACTTATCTTTGTATTAAAAAATCAAAATTGATTTGAAAAAACTTAGTTAATAATTTACAAATGGCTTTTGGTAGATGTACACCACACAAAGTTTGGCTCCAACACCCACCCATAAATCATTATTTAAACACATGTCTACATATACTAATATTCACTTTTGCCTTCTAATCCAGGACTTTACATTTTCAAACAAAAGAAACTATTTGGTGAGAGTATTCAATTTTTTTATTAAATGGTTCAAATTCGGAAGTTGATATGATCTTTATGTCAATCTAGGAAATTTTTATTGCTGGTTGTTGCCAACGAAACTTCGGTTGGCTAATTTTACATTATATATTGAGTAATATTAGATGACAAGTTTTTGAATTTGCAGGTCCACATATTAACCCCACTTTTATCCAGCTATAATAAATGAATATAATACTATTTTTATAAATAAAATATTTTGAGATAATATTTAGGTTAGAGGCATGATTATTTCCCGAAAATATTAGTAACTATTTATATCAAATTTTTATTCAACATGATGAATATATGAATCAATCTTGTCGATTACGACCGAAAAACAGTTTTACACTTCGTAGTTTCTGTTTTAGTCATTTAAATATATTGATAAAAAGTATTTGATTGAAGTTACATATTAAAGATTTGTTGAAAATGTTGGTTGCAGTGAATTTTCTATGAAATTGCTGTTCTACTATTGTTTGTATGATAAAGCTAGGCTCTATATAATAATTAAACGTGATCGGTAGAGAAAGAAACAAAAAACAGCAAAACATGTATTCGACAGTACATGTTAATGTATACATTTATGATATTGCCATTTTTTCACTTGTCATTGTTGCTCAACGTGACTATTATTAACTTGCTAAGTTGCTATTAGCTAATTTTGTTTAAATTTGAGTTTTTATAAATTTTTATTTATTTATTTTATTTATGATAATTGAATCGATAATGTTTTTTTTTAAAATATTGGGACATAACTCACTGATTTAGTGACTGAATTCCTATATAATGTAGATATCATGACTCGATTATTGGGTGTGAGATAGTGCATATTTTCAATGAACTTACCATTTGCCACTAAACCAAAGTCGATAATTTTTTATTTATAGCCAAAAAGTTTTAACGAAGTTTTGTGAAATTTGGATTCACCACCTAATACCAAACTAGATTAGAGGTAAACTAACTGCGTCATCGCATCTAGTTGATATTATATCGTGCTTAATAATATTTTTTCCGTTTTTAATAATGATCAATATTATATTCTGGGCTATGAAAACATAAAGGAAACAAAATCTATCAAGTAAAGAGGACACATTGTTTTTCACGAAACTAAACTAGCAATGTTTTTGGGTTTTATGAGAGTAATTCATTCAACTTAATCAAACCAAACAGAAATTAGTGAAAAAATGTATTTGGTAATGTAGTTAATTGTTCTGTAATTTTGTATATCAAAATTGGTCTAAGAAATCATGTAATTTCATTTAAATATTTAAAATTTTGGTTTTATAAACAAATCTTGTGGATTTATTGATTGATAACAAAAAAAGGTAATAATATGGAATATTGGTAGAAAAACAGGTTATTGTAGATTTGGATATATTAAGTAAAAAATAATTAATGAAAGTAATATTTTTTCACCAATAAATAACTTATATTGAATTTAAAAACCGAGAAAAATAGTTTATAAAATAACATTTTTTAGAAAGGTTATAAACCGAGAAAAATAGTTTATAAAATAACATTTATAAGAAGTTATAGTAGTAAAAATATTAAAATATGTATATATAAAAATTTTGGTTGGTCTAAAATTATTATCAATTATTAAAATCAGAGAAGACAAAAGAAGAGTAAAAAAATGGACTAAGAATTTGGAAAAGGAAAGAGGGGAAGGAAGATGGATCATGTGACTCACCGCTCCTTCCTCTATCTTCATACCTTAACCAAGCAGCCACCAAATACCAATTTACAATTTCTTTATTCGTTTTATTTGGAAATAATGAAAAGTGCAAACAGAAAGAAAAAAAGGTAGCTTGAAGATTTTACAGAAAAGAAAAAGGAAAAAAAGACCATAAATTTGTGCAAAAAACCCTACCATCTATGTTCAATTGTAGGTTTATTTTTGACTCTTCTCTGTAAGTAATCACTTCATTTATCTATCTCTCTCTCTATTCCTCCTACTCTTGTTTCACTTTCTATGTTTGTTTGAGATCAAATTAAATGGCTTCAAGTGCTTCAAAGTTCATAAAATGTGTGACCGTTGGTGATGGTGCCGTTGGTAAAACCTGTATGCTCATCTGCTACACCAGCAACAAATTCCCTACTGTGAGTTTATCAATCACTCTTTCTTTCTTTCTCGGAATTTTGACCAGGATTCTTATCAGGGTTTCTCAGATTCACTTGAAATGTCCAAACTTTTTTTTGATATATTTGGCGTTCTCAGTTTCCCTTGCCATAAAGGTTCGTAGAATCTATCTGGGTATTTCAAAGTTAGCTCCTTTTTTCTAGGGATTGTGCATGAAATAAGATCCATTTTTGAAGAATAGTAGAAATTTACCATGTGTGACGCATCTGGGTTTTGTCAGCTTTTTTTTTTTTTTTTTTGTCTAGTCCAGCTTTATGGTATCTCTTTCTCCGAACACCCTCTGGATTCTTCAGACCTTTCTTCATAGTATTATCATTACATATATATACGCGTTATCTCTTGTTAATTTGATCTATTGGAACTGTGGAATGATTTTTTTGTAACAGGACTACATACCAACAGTTTTTGACAACTTTAGTGCAAATGTTGTAGTTGAAGGCACCACTGTGAATTTAGGCTTATGGGACACTGCTGGTATGAGCACTCTTCCCCCAAATTCATATCTATTTGTTCAACTTATCTTGAGAAAGACTTAAGTCTAGAGTCTTCTAGTATAATTCTTAGATAGTTATCACTGGTTTGCTTGATTTGAGATTCTTGGAAAAGTTGTTATTTGAGATTACCTTTTCTTTGAATACGTTGTTTGTGTGTGCTGCATTTGATTTCAGGCCAAGAAGACTATAACAGATTAAGGCCATTAAGTTACCGAGGAGCAGATGTTTTTGTCTTGTCTTTCTCATTAGTCAGCCGAGCTAGCTACGAGAATGTTTATAAGAAGGTTTGATTGGAAAAAAAGATTTATCCTTTCTCTTTTGTATTGAAAATGATATAAATCAAAAATGCATTATGGAGTAGTTTCTAATGTTAAATGACTGTTCTTTTTGAGTCAGTGGATCCCTGAACTCCAACACTTTGCTCCAGGAGTTCCTCTAGTTCTTGTCGGTACTAAATTAGGTAAGAACCTGATGAGCATTTAACCACAAGATTCCTCTTAACCGTTCTGATATATTACGTAGTTATGAGTTTTACAACATTGATGTAGATCTTCGTGAAGATAAGCATTATTTGGCTGACCATCCTGGACTGTCTCCTGTAACTACTGCACAGGTTTGGTTTGAGGAGCCTTTGTTACTTAATACACTTTCATTTTAAGGCTCTTGAATGGTATTAACAAATGAACAATTCTGTCTGACAGGGAGAAGAATTACGTAAGCTAATTGGCGCGACTTATTACATTGAATGTAGCTCAAAAACTCAACAGGTAATATATACCTTACATTGAATGGCCTTCATATGCCCTTGGACAATGCCAAAGCATTGAAAGTTTAAATCTTGCAGAATGTGAAAGCAGTTTTTGATTCTGCGATTAAGGAAGTGATCAAACCGCTCGCTAAACAAAAGGAGAAGACGAAGAAAAAGAAGAAGAAGCAAAAGTCGAATCACGGCTGTTTAGCGTGAGTATATTTAAAAATCTTCCCAAACTCTGCATTTAGATTCATATGAAGGAATACTGATTTTATCTCTGTTTCGGGCAGAAACGTTCTGTGTGGGAGGATAGTGACTCGGCATTGAGGATGATGACCCGACTCAGTCTGATAATTTTAAGCTTCACTTTTGAGATTGTGTCATAATTGAGAGACTTACTTATATATATAGCTTGAATCATGCAAGAGATTATTAGCCTCTAATCAATCATTAGTTTACCATGAAAAAATACAGAGAGAGAGCTTATTTTTAACTCATGTTTATTTGTTTGGAACTTGTTATTGCAATATATCTTAGCCATTTTGTTGCAGCATAGAATAAAGAGAATTTATGGATCATTTGTTCATACATAATTAGCACAAGAAATGATCTACACAAGAGTTATTAAAAAGATGCTGACTATAATACAAACCATGGCAGATTTATCTCTCAGTCTCATACCAATAATGCTTTAAGATCACCATTTTTTACAGTAGAACTAAAAAAAACATAAACTAGAATCGTTTCTTTTTACCTAAGGGTGACACGGCAAGTGTGTTATTTTTAAAAGTTCACCTATCAAACTCTCTTGTCTCTTTGTATGGGAGACAAGTGAGCAAATAAACAAAGTGATGATGGTGGTCTTGGTTTCACTGAGAGTTTTTAAGCCACGCCTGTGAAAATTCGAAACTGTTGGAGGTATCTACATGATGATGGTAAAACGAAGAGGTCAGATTTGTCTAAGAAGCTGGTGGTTGTCAATATGAACAAAACGGTCCATCGTAGTCTTCACCTGCCCGATGAACGAACCCTCTGTGGCCTAACATAAGCTTTTATCTCCAAATTAACTGCCAAAGAAAGAAGAATTTGAAAGAGTCAGAGAGAACGAGAGCTGAAAGAAACAGGTGATTATAAACGTGTGTGAAATATGCTTCAAGACGCTTACATGCTTAATGTGGCGGCTTACAATGTGTTATTGCCATGAAGATTGCTTATATCCATCCCATCCACCGTCTGGTTCCTTCCTCATGAGAGAACCACCTGACATTTGATACATTCTTGCTTGATCATCTATCAAAGGTAATTGTCTCTGTACAAGTGTTGATTCATCTCTTTCATCAGTTTCATGCCCTCCTGGTCCTGAATTTAAATCAAGACCTGATCTAGACCATTTTGCACTGTTGGGTTCCGAAACTCCACCATTGCTACTACCGTTTGGGAGGTTCACGATATAAGGCCGTAAATTATCAGACGGGATTGCAACTCCTGGACCCAAAATTTGTGAGTTCACAGGAGGGAAGCAAAGCCTGCCACTTGATGAGGAGTCCATATATGGTGTTGAAGCACCTGAGAAATTTGCTGAGGCAAGAGGGAAACTGGTTCCAAATGAAAACCTCGGATACTGAAATGCTGTGGGCGAGAAAGAAACTGCCGGAGGAGAGAGCAAAATTGGGCCTCTGTACATATCAGGTGTAAATGAGGAAACTCCGGATGTTAGACCCACCATTCTCTGCGGTCCATTGCTGGTAATAACCGGAAAAGCCTGATCAACTCGTTCAGGCAAGACTTGAGGAATACTCATTGCTGAATTATTGTTAGCAGCAGGAAACCAAGATGAGAAGCCAGCTGCCATGTTTTCACCATTCATTGTTATTGCAGAGATCGTTGGCTGTGATGTCATACCACTTCGAGAATGTTGACTAAACACCATAGATGATTCAATATTCGTATCCTCAACAGGACCATCGTTCAAATCAAAATCTCTATGACCACCTGAACATAAATTTGCCTGCTGAAATAAAGAGTCTACCCGATGACCACTGCTTATTGTGTAATTATTCATATCAGTTGGATCATCAACTTTATTTAGATCCAGACCCAGGCCACCAGAGGAATTTGTGGGATTGCCAGATCTTTGGGAAGCCAGATCTTCAAGAACTCTTTCATCAGGTACATTTAAGTCAAAGTCTAAGAACATCTTCGTTTGCTTGCCAGCAGTTGTAGAAGCATCAGAGGAAGACACATTATTCATGCCTTGTGACACCACCTCCTGAATTTTTCTTGGCTCTGCTGGCCGGAAGGCGCTTGTGGCAGCAGATCCTCTCCAGCCAACAGGTGCTTTATTTCTCAACAGATCATCACGTGGAACAAATGCACCCTTTGCAGCAGCAGTGACAGTAATAGATGCAGGAAGTCGGCTGGATTGTAAGGGAGTAGGTATCAAGGACAAAGACCCAGATAAGCTATTTGAATTCCCGTTTCGTGTATCATCCCCATTAAAACCTTCATTTAGATCAAACTCAACTCTGGCTTCCATCTCTGACCCTCCTGAAGCTGAAATTGAAGGAACATCTCTGCCAACAGAAGTACATTCCTCTGCTTCATCACCATCAACACCATTTACTCTAGACCCATTTGGTCTCCTACAATCTTCTGCACCTTTAGGTGATATTACTTGAGGACCTAACACTGCAGAGCACCGCTTATCAGCTTCCATACTCTTTTGATACGCCGCTAAATGCTCAACTTCACCATTAGTTGCAGATGAGTCTAGAAGAGTTGTCACATGCTTGTTCATCTTTTTATCTGTTTGGTTAATATGATTAACCACCACGTCATTGATCTTTTCTGTTACCAATCTATCAACATACTCAGCGACCTTGGGTATCCCAGAAGAAACTGATACATCAGAACTCAAGGTTACCTGGGGTTTCTGTTCTTTCGTAATCTCACCTACGACATTAGAAGGTAAAGTGCCAACAGCCAGAGACTCTACTTTAGGACTTAAGTCAACAGCTTTAATACATTCTGCAGGTACAGAGGTTTCCACCCTTTCAGATGTATCTGAAATGCGATCTGCCACTGATATGACATCAGCCTTTAGGTTGTTAGCTATCCCGCAATCATAATCATCAGAAATATTTTCAGTCATCAATGTATCAATATTTGCAGTACCCTTATCCTTGCCAAACTCTGACAAAACTGATACACCTTCATCTGTTTTATTTACTAGCTCAGAACTCAATATCACTCTCGGCTTGTCTTCTTTCTCCCTATCACCAACGTCTGAGTGTGAATGTTCGGTAGCCAAAGAATCTGCTGTATTTTGAATTCTATCAATAGCTTTACACCCACTTAGCCCAGATTTTTCTGACCTTTTCGTTGTATCAGTCACTCGACCAGTCTCTGATATTACATCAGTTTTCAGGTCACTAACTACCCCACTATCACTATCATCAGACATGTTTTCCCCAATGTCTGTTGTGGGCACAGCAGTTGGAGCAACATTATCATCTGAATTTTCATTGCTTTCTAGGCACTGATCCACCAACCTTTGCAATTCTTGGATTTCTGAATCCGAGTTTTCATCAAGATCTCCCGTCTTAGAATCATTCATATTCTCTTCAGTTGCCAACTGCTCACCACTAATACTAACATGATGCTCATTGTCAACAGTGGTGGGATCCTTGGCTACAGGTTCAGCTTGCTCATGCGGTGAGCCATCCAAAGAATTTGTGATTCGTATTGTATGGTTATCTGCAATAGAGTTAACATTCATCAAGGAAGCTGAAACCCTGGGTACAGAGGGTGATGCAACAGGGGATTTGGACATTTCATCAGCAGCTACTGTAGCTAGAAGATTCATTCCAACATCATCCGCACCAGCCATACATGCATTTGTCTCAGAGTCCCTGACACAACTTTCAATTAAGGCGTTCATTGAGCTGTGTGATCCACCATGCCTTTTTCCAGTTTTGACGTCATCTCCTAATGTAGTAGACGTAGGTTTGATAATCCCTGCTACTTTACTAGAATCATTAACCGCCTTTCCGTGCTCATCACCAGCACTGACAGAAGGGGAACCAGCTATCTCATCTGACACTGTTGATAGACTTTTTTGATCATTGTTTTGCAAAGACTCAGTATTAGCATCAGGGCTGAAATTAGATCGATATGTGTCATTCATTTCTTTCACGTTTCGGTCAAACTGATCAAGTTTCTCTGAAGGAACAGGTGACAACGCTGTGCTAGTACGCACTGCAGGGTCCTCAAAGGAACCTCCACTAACACTCTGTGCTGGACTTCGACCACGTTTTGGAAGCTTAACGATCAACTTATTACTACAACCTTCAGCCATAGCTACGTCAGTATTCTTATCAGGCACAAAAGTTGACTGAGATACTTTCTCAGAAGTTGCAGTTCTTTGCGATGAGAAGCTCCTGCTCAACCCAGCTTCTCTATGGAGTGCACCAGTATTTCTTTGCTGTCCATCATTACCAACAGCAACACCAGTTCCAAGTGATGGGGCTGATCTAGTAGAACTTGGAGATGTTGTTGTAGACTTCATACTGTTCTCTGATGGTATCTTGATGGAAACAGACTTGGAAGGATGCAGATGTGATGCTGATGTTTTGGTTGCATCAACGGATACACTTGAATGTCTGCCGTGAGAAACTTCAGACTGACGAGGTCTGCTAGGCCAAGATGCACCCTGATTAGATCCCGACTTCGCATCCATTTCTGCCTCAACACGTTTCTTCCATGTATCAACCAAGCTCCTTGCCTTTTTTCCAATTTCTGAGTTCTTATGTGATCGCAAGTGATTAACAGACTTTCCAATGTTACAAGTTTGAAGAGCATTGAGATTCACAGGTAGCTTGTCAAGAGCACGAAGTAAGGTCAAGAGAAAATCGTCCACTGATCTATCATTGTCTTTGGGACTGCTAGCATCCCCAATTTTCCTTTTATGAATTTCTTGGAGCCATTCATCAAAAACAGGTAATCCCCTAAGTTGGACAAAACGACTGAGGCAATCAAACTTGTCTGTTGCTGCCACAACACCTGCAAGAATTGATCTGCCAACCAAGTCTATTTTCTTCTCATTCCTCTCAGGCAGCATGAGCTGTACCAATCTCTCCACCACTTCTGAGTCCACTAGCCCTCCTTTTTCTGTAATTTTTGCAATCTCAGATTTTAAATTGCTTTCTGTTCTAAGGAAACCAGGACCAGCATCATCAACCCGACTTAACCGTTCCCGTTTCACAGATTCAGAACTCTGATCAGCACGCTCTCTTTTCCTTCCCTTACCATGTGAAGAAATGGAGTTATTGTTCTGCAAACCATCTGCTCCGCCTTTCACTTGCGAAGTTGATTGACTATTCATTGACCTAGGAGAACGACCACCCTGTTGCAATGTTGTATGCATCTTGGAACGAGTTTTACACAATAACTTATCTACTTCTTGTTGTCGTTCCTGCAAGAAGAAAAAGAAGTTTAAATACCAAAGCAAATCAGATTTATGTTGAACAAGATAGAAGGTGATATATATAGAAACTCACATCTATATAGTCTTGATCAGTCAGCCACCATATGCATTCGTTCATAACATCATAAACTCGCCAACAGACAAATGAAGAGATCCCAGATGGCAATTCAACGCCTCTTGGAAGAAAGGTAACTTTACACGGATGCAGTAAGGATGCAGCCGGTATCTCATCCTCGTGAAAGGAATAAAAGATTTCGTTCGGCTGAGCCTCCAAAAGGATGCCTTTGCCAAGTTTTAATTCTGCGGGTCGATACAGCCAATTCACACGAAGCTTAAACTTGCCTTCTTTTTCAGGAATGACCAGACGAATCAAACCAATGAAGGGTGGGCTATCCTGAGGTGGTTTAAAGAGAGCATAGTCACCAACACTAATTCTGCGTCCGTCCTACAGAGGACGATGCGAAACATCAAACAACCAAATAAACAGTAAACCCATCGCCCAAATATGTGAATTAATCAAATACAATTCAAAAATTTGATCAATCAAAGCCAAAACAGATATAAAGAAGACTCATTTCCACGAATTCTTCAACGAAACGACCCAAATCAAACGAATTATAACGCACCAGGGTGAATTATATAAAAATCAATTGAAAATTAAAAGAGAAATAGATGGGAATGGATGAATACCTTAGAAAACGAAGAGGATGAAGAAAAAAAGAGAGACGAAGAACCAGAAGCCTCAACGCTCGAAATTACACGCGAAGGAGGTCTAAACATAAGCCGAGGATGATGACCTTTCTTGCTCTCCTCACAAACCCTCCCATGCATAGCCTTCTTTCATCTTCTTCTCCTTCGAACAACATTTAAATTACAGAAAACCTAATTCCTCTTTGAGAATTCCTCGACCATCAAATGAATCCCTTTGAGAAACCCTAATTCCGCGACGAATAGAAGAAGAATCTCTTCCGTTGAAGAGTCTCTAGGGTATTCTTTGTATTAGAAAATCCGATCCAACCAAACCGCGAAGATCCACGAGTCAGAAGCACTCAAAATCCGTAAAAGAGCGTAACACAAATCGAAAAACCGCAAGTTTGAATCGAAGGAAAATTAATCGAAGAATAAAAAAGGGAGAGAGAGAGAACGGGGCAAAAGGGGAAACCTCTTTGGAAAGAGTCGGGTAGATCGGGCAGGAGTTTCGGGCAATATTTTTATTATTTTATTTTATTGTTTAATTTTGGAATAGATATGCTTGGCAAAACCGAGAGAAACTTTAGAAACCGTTGAAGTGGAAATTAAGAGGTGAGAGCTACGAGCATCGTTTATTAAATATTTCATTCTCTACTCACCATTGATGCTCATAATATTGAATTCGATTACAAAGCTATACAAATATTTTGTTTAAGGTATACATATTAAACAAGAAAATATTTTCCTTCACGTGGATTAGGAAAATATTCATCGTTTTTTTGCACATTATCTCAATATATTTGAAATTAAGAGTGTACTTTGAAAAATCCATTTTAAAGATTTATAATGTCTTGAAACATACGAACAAGTACATCTAAAACTTCATGAAACTGTTTGTTCATTTTTTCTCGATTGTGTTGGTAATATATTGCAATTATTACTTGAAATCCATCATGTGCAGTTGTCTTAAAAGAAACATCGCAACAACATCTACTAATCAACATTCTTGTGATTCCTGCAATTTGCAATCATTCTTTACTCAATCTCGAAAAGTATATTGATTCACTTGCACAATTTCATAATTTTATCATTATCATCATCGTCATATGTATAACGCTATACACGACCTCAATCAATTTTCTGTTATAGTTTAGATTTGAGCACTTGTTATTGATTATCAGTGTAACATTTTTAACAAACTTTGATTGTACGAGAGAATTAATATCTATAAAATATAGAGGAAGAAAAAATTAGCCTTAATAAATCATATGATTAATAACATCAATAATTAATAATTACTACAAAAATTAAGAATAAAATAACTTCAAAAATTTGATGAGAGAAAACTTTAAATTCTTCTTCAAAAAAAGTTATTTTCTTATTTTGGAACTCCATTTTGTTGAGGAGTATAGGGACAACTCGTTTGATGTACGATTTCGGCTTTTTGTAAGAGTTCTTGGAATTTCGCGCTTGTGTATTCACCACCATTATCTGATCGAAGTACCTTAATTTGAGCATTGAATTGATTAGTTACATAATTTTGAAAGTTTAAGAAAGCATCAAACACACGGTCTTTAGAAGGGAGAAGTGTTATCCAAGTGTATTTTGATTTTTCGTCTATAAATGTAACAAAATACTTGAGATTATCCCTAGACATGCATGGTGATGTCCAAACATCCGAATGTATTCAATCAAAGCATTTCTCATAAATAGTACTTGAATTGGGAAAAACGGTTTTGCAATGTTTACCCAAGATACAAGCTTCACAATTTACACTATT